>WMED01001503.1:0-26926 GCA_019650415.1 Pipa parva
GACAAGTAATGCAGTGGCACCAAATAAGACAAGTAATTCAGTGGCACCAACTAAGACAAATAATTCAGTGGCACCAAATAAGACAAGTAATGCAGTGGCACCAAATAAGACAAGTAATTCAGTGGCACCAACTAAGACAAGTAATTCAGTGGCACCAACTAAGACAAGTAATGCAGTGGCACCAAATAAGACAAGTAATTCAGTGGCACCAAATAAGACAAGTAATGCTGTGGCACCAACTAAGCCAACTAATGCAATGGCACCAGAGTCAACTCATTTTGAAGGAAAACCCACATCTTGCTTTATTGGATTTATTATCTGGGCAAGCCAGTGTATGAAGGTGCAATGCATCCTCTCAGCATTTAAGTAAATCACTGGCACAAGTTGACCACTATCAGAGAAGAGGAGTAATACAAGATTTCTTATTCATTGAAGAATCTCTCTTAGGTATTTATCCTGGTTTAGGTAATTATCCAAATTGTAGACTGACTTACACTGGAGTTCTATGTATATATATATATATATATATATATATATATATATATATATAGTCATAGATCTCCTTGTGTGACCTAAAGGAACAATTTAACCTTTAAAAAAAATATAGAATGGATAGGGCCTTTTTTGCCAGCTTAGAGATGGTTTCAGTCTTTTTTCCATATGGCACTAATGATCTGAGCCCTTAAAGTTGTCATTGGAGATTGAGGAAAAATAGGCTAACTAGAAATTTTTCAAGTTTAACTCTGCCAAGTGTGGGATTGAGCTCTGTGTATTAGTGTTTGTTTCCCTTCTAATCTGTACTGAAACTTAATTCAATTACATGAAGCGTAGGTAAGGAAGAGCTTGATCATTCTGGAACGAACCTCCGGGAACAGAGGCTCGACCATTCTGTAAGGAAGACAGGAGCAGACTGTAAGGAAGGACTAGAACATACTGTAACAGGGTAAGATCATCCGGGAACAGACTGGAAAATGACAAGGGGTTACCACAGGAACTGGATCGCCATAGAGGAAAAGAAGTGAACCCAGAGCCTGTTACACCACAAGATGTTGAGACACTGGTGCAAGGTGTAGGAACACAGGAGCAAGGTGGTACACCACTTGGAAAGGCTAGGTGTACAAACAGGAGCAGGCTCAGGAACAGGTGCGAATTAAGGAACAGGATACTAAGGATACCACAGGACCTGGGTAGCTATAGGGGAAGAGGAGCGAACCCAGGCCCATATGCCAAACTGGAAAAGGAGCAGACTCAGATACAGGATACTCAAGAAAAAATTCAGATTCAAGACACACAGGAACAAGGTGCACAAAGAGTAATATTGGATCCTCTATACCATAGCAGGAGTTGGTACTGGCTAACAAGAGGTGCAAAGTCTAAGGATGGCCAGGTCTTCATCCTGAAATCCTCACAAGGGGGTATGGCATTTACAGTAGGCAGCACCCAGGTCATAACCCTCAGGTTAATACCCACTGGCAGCAGCTGGATAGACTCACATGGAACTCAGCTGGATACTTGAAAGCAGAACTGTAATGTAGATATCATAAAAGTACAACGTAACAGAACAGTCACTTACAGCAATCCTGGGCACACATTGAACTGTAACACACAGCACCCATTAGAAGCAGCTCAGAAACTGGGTAGACACTGCACAGAGACAGCCCAGGAGCAACAATAGGGTCAGACACTGCAAACAGGCTGGTGCTGAACTTAACGGAAGCTAAAGGTGCAAGCTTTAAAGATATTTACTGAAGAGCTGACACTCAGAAGCAGAATACTTAAAACAGGAACAGACTTGAAACACAATCTGAAATACTGGGCTGAAATGTTGACACATGAAACAGATCCCTTTAAGGCAGACTTCAAGCTGAAGAGAAACTGGAAACTCAGGAGACAAGGTAAGAATCCAAAATGCCAGACAGGTGAACAGAGAGCCTTCTTTCCACAGGTAATATTACTTAATGATCGAGCACCGCTGAAGGCAGTTGCTCAGCCTTTTGTAGTTGATGTCACTGATATCATTCATGATGTCAGCAGTTCTGGATTGGCTATTCCAACTTGGAAGCACTGGTGAGAGTGAGCATCTGTAGTTTAATATTTTAAAAATGCTTCATGTTAAAAGGATAGAAAAGAAACACATAATTCACACAGACTGCATAGTAATAACAGGTAAGATGTAGCTTTGATACTTTGTGATAGAATTAATGTCACAGAATTCCAACACAGTTCATAAAAATAACTCAAGATAAGACAGTAATTTGGCATGCTGTCACAGACAATGCTCATAACAGGATATTTTGCTGCATTCTCTTCAAGTGATATAATAAACTTTAACATGTTTGCCAAATTCCACCCTGATACATCTGTGGATTAAGTACATGGTAAGTAATTCCACATAGGATAGTGGGTCCCTAATTTAGCATACATTAAATTTTGCTTTAAGGTAAACTGACTAGATTATTCCATTAGGGTCAATAAAAAAAAACTGATCCTGATGAAGGGTTGGCAAATCCCCTGGCCTCAAAACCTTAAAGGAGAATAATAGTAAAAAACTATACTTACCTGATGGATCTAGAAGCAATACACACTATCAATAAAAAAATATTACATTAGTGATATGGAAATAATTGTGTTTTAAATCATAACGGCTTACATGCCGGTTAATGATTAATAACGCTGGATGGGTGTGTGATGCTAAGGGGGATAGGGGAGGTGTGGCCAGTAGTGGCCCTGGCCCTATTGGCACCCCCCCACCTGGCGCCCCCGTCCCGTGTCGCCCCTCCCTTCCCCGCGACACCCCTCCTTGCCCCCCATTCACCTTTAACACCGCCGTCACTAGTAAAAATAAATGCATGCAAGCGCCCCCCTGGACACCTGGTGCCCCTAGCATCTGTCTATGTGGCCTAATAGTAGAGCCGGCCCTGGGTGTGGCGGACCGGTGGACCCCTAGATTAGGGATTGTTAGTGCTGCAGCAATAGTAGCAGGTAGAGATGGCCAAACTTATGAAAAATATCTAATAGGATGTCCCTGAGAGCAGCAGACAGCTGTAACAGCAGAATAACCACACAAAATCACACAATCATCTTTGCTCGGCAGCCCAGCTCCTCCATGTGATTTTGTTCCGGTGCAGTGGCATTGCCTAAGAAGTTTAAGACTGAGGCATGGTTATTGCTAATGGAATGCTTTTCACTGTAAGTGGGTTTAGAGCTGGGTTACCTAATTACTTCCATAGTGTTAGTAGCTCTATGGAAATAATTGGATTGTAAATCATAGCTGCATTCTTGCTGGCTATGATTTAAATAGCCACCCTAGTGGCATTGGGGTCTTGGGGACCTCTCAAACAAAAAATTCGTTCCACCAAATCACCCTAAAGTTCAAGTTTGCTCCGAATCAAATTTTTAGGGAAATTCAGAACGAATTCCACTTCAGCCAAATTGATTCAGCCATCTCTAGCAGCAGGTATCGATATCCATAGGTATGTTAATACTTGTCGATTATTTCGTGAAAAACAATGGGTTAGGTATGCAGTATGCATAACAGCTTATGGATACACAGTCCTGCAGCTTGGATACATTTACTATGTTTTTTTCTTCTAAGTGGATAAAATGTAAATTATAGATTGATAGATGAAAGTTTCAGTGGGATTTGAAGGGATTCAAATACTAAACCACAATGTTTAATCCTTTACTTAGCAAAGTTTAATATTTGATATATTTTTGACAATCTAATTGTCTATATTGTCTCAGTCCCTTGGAAGTGGACACTAAACAATTACTGAGTGGCTAAGAGAAGGCCGCTGACCAAGATCAAGAAGATGTCAATGTCCAGTGGCAACTGTGAATACATAGCTTGCTAATGCCATAGGGATGGATCATCTTTAGGATGGTATAGTATGCTGTAATTACAAGGTACATTATTAGAACCCTAAACCATTTTTCAGGTTTTAGTTATTATTTAAAAACATCATAATTTACAAGAGCTTATTTATTATTCATTAGCTTAACTAAACATTCCGAGTAAAAACTGTTTAAACATCAATCGAAAAGATCGATTGGAACAAATGTCATTTTAGGAAATCCCTGCAATGATTTTTTTTTCTAATTTGATACTAAAAAATGTATAAAAATAATATCAGACATCCGTGGCCGCTGAAACGCATCTACAAGTCTGTTCTCCTTGGGAAGTTATAAACAAGAAATAAATAATAGCGGGAGAAAAAACATGAAATAAAGACCTGCACAAACAAAAATAAAGGCAAATTTATAATAAATTGTTTGTAGAAACAAAGTAATATTTACTGACTTTGTATACACATGACCAAAGGGATAAAATTATCTCTTTTTTTTATTCCGAAAAGTTTTCTAAAGACAAATATTAGAGGGGCTTCCTTTCCAAATTTATAGCGGTTTTAAGATATGCAAATGAAATGCAAGGTATAGACATAAGGGTAATTAATTGTAAATCCCAGAATAATGTTTCTTTGTCAGGACTGTCTCTGTGTTGTGCAATATATTTTAATGTACTATTTTCTCACAATGTATTTTGCAGATTGGTTTATTAATTAGGCATTTGGAATATCACAACATTAATATTCTATTTTAGTTTAATTGGGTTTTCTTAGGTTTCTGTAACATTTCTATAAACAATACATATGATTGTGGTTCCACACGCTGATTAACCCTCCATCTTGTTACATCCTATTGAACATTAATAAACAGCATTGCTAATGAATCATGCTAAAATGCAGTTCCTGCTGACTATTCTTGCTTTTGTTCATGCGTATTTATGAAAATTTCTAAATAAATTTCATATATTTTATCTTTTTCTGGGGTGGGGGAAAGATTGTCCAGCACTGTATCATTAGGTTATATATGTGTTTATTACTGTTATGTATTTATGGCTATGAGGCCTAGTTTATGCATTATTTTTTCCATAAATAATCTTGCTTGTTATGATTTTCTATGGTATCCTTTACATAAGCTACTGTAGTTTAAAGTGAACCTGTCACTTCAAAACTCTAATACTAATTTAGGTTCTACTAATGAAATAAACATTTTTGTAAATATAAATGTATTAAAAAATGTTCCTTTATACAGCGTTTCTCTCTGTCATTTTCCCTGTCAGCCTGACTTTTCTTTCCTGAGATGAGTGGATGGGGCTAAATGATGATTGATATTATAGCTCCTCCAATCAGATCCCTGCTAGATAATGATTTAAGTGATCTGATTGGAGGAGCTAGAAGGCTGACAGGAGAGATGACAGAGAGAAACGCTGTATAAAGGGACATTTTTAAAATACATATATATTTACAAAAACGTTTATTTCATTAGTAGAACCTTAATTAGTATTAGTTTGAGGTGACAGGTGCACTTTAACTTAACCATATAAAGATTCTACACCTGAGAATGTTTTGTGGTTAACTAATTGCATGTCATTTTAGTCATTATGGATCTCTTTAGGACTCATACCTTTTTAAACATTTTTTTAGATGTTGACATCTAAACTGACATCAACTGACATCATGCCAACTTCCTTTAGATGAAGGCTTTTTAATATACAGTAACTTCTGAATGGTCAGTCAAAGACCTTAATTATTAATTACACACTTTCAAATGCAGATTTATGGAGGTAGTTTATTCTTCATATTTTGTTCCCACATACATTGTTTGGCATCCCCCATTATAAGTGGTGGAACAGATTTCAGCATCTGATATTCCTTCTTCCATTGCAATTGGATTGGAGAAAGTGTCAGAAGAGAGTGTAGGTGGACTATATTCCTTCAGGTGTTTCACTTTCATGTTAACAACACTAATCTAAAGTTAAAATAAAACATATTTATAGAGTCCCCGTTATGAAGAATTTGTTTTATACTGTACTTGGATTAAAAAAACTGCTTACTCAGGTTTTACAAAGCCACACAGAGCAGGGTATCACAAGTAGCTCTCATAGAGAGCAGTACTGCTTGTGCCTGCCTGCTTCTAATTGCCAGCAAGCACAGGGTAAGCGCTATATCCAGCACTTCTGGGTTGGGGATCCAATCCGGAGCCGCTGACGTCTCGCATGATGATGTCAGCGGTGCCAAATTCAAAAGGCTGAGCACAGTCATTAAAGAGGTAGAGTTCCCCAAACATCCCTTAAACTGCACAGCAATCAGTTCTGCTGCACCAAACAGCTGCAGCAAGGAAAGGATTACAAGTTAGCAGTTACACATGTGTATGCACATTATACAAGCTGATATTGCCTTTTAGAGAGTCATGAAAAACACATAATGCAGGTTTAAATAAATAGATTTCACTACAACCTTGCACAGTGCATTTTTCATATTTTATTACTTTTATAGGCGAATATGGGCTTGTAAGATCAGGGTAGCTTATTTTACAGGTTTTACATGAGATGAGACGAACTGCTAGAGGATAAAACGTTCTCCCATCACTTCTAATGTACAGCTCCGTCTCACCCCTATAGAAGGTAAATACCTAAATAAAAAAAAGCGAACCGTGTCATCCTTTTCACCATGTATAAGTATTGATCTAGTTTGGGTATTTAGTACTGTGATAAAGATGAATATATATTTTATCTATAAATAACAGCCCAAAACCAAACATTTGTAAAAGTAGTCCTTTTAACTAAACCCCATGCTCCTTATGGGTGAGAATATTTAACTAATATATGGTGTTTATGAGCATTTAGCAAGAAGTGGAGATACTAGTGTATTGTTTTCTTTGTTTTTTAACTAGATTGTTAAACTTCATTTAACAAATGGGTAAAAGAGAGGCAGGGATTTCCTGACAATTGCTTTTTATAATAGATTATCCTCTGTTAGAGCTGACAGAGATTTACTGACTGAGATAGAATTATATCATATAATATACAGGTAGCAGTGTGTATACAACAATTTCTTAAAGGAACAGTCAGGCCAAGTTAAAAAAAACATTTCATTATTTAGGCTTATTAAACCCTTTTTTCCAACAGGATTTATTAACAATTAAAAAAAAAAAAAAAAGTTATATTTCTTAACTGTAAAGAAGTGTTATACAGCACTTCCGTGTTTCATTCCCCAGCCTGAAACAGTGCCAGCGACTCTATGGCGTCTTGAGCAGAAGAACACTTATCAGGAGCGCATTCCTCACTCACTCACCATGTTCCTACTGAAGCCCCACATCATCACTTCCGTGGTGGCTCAGTGTTTATCACTGCTGCCTTGCAGCGTTGAGGTCCTAGGTTCAATTCCACCATGTTTATATGTTCTCCTCCATTCCAGTTTACTCCCACAATCCAAAAACATTCATCTGTGTGACAAAAATAGGGAAACTAGATTGTAAGCTCCATGGAGCAGGGACTGAAGTGAATGATGAATCTCTGTAAAGCGCTGTGTAAAATAATAGGGAGGACGCATTGATGAGAGCCCATGTCCAAAGCTTGGGAAAAGGCATGACAACTGTTAAAAAGAAAACATTTGCATGAATTATTAGTAAGTATTAGCAGTGTAGTGTGTGCACTAAATGAATTTTAGGAAAAAACATGTGCAGAATTGGGAAGAATATTATTGGGCAGAATATTAGGAAAGAGTTAAGGAAATGCTTTGCCATAACTGATAACGCTGAAAGTACAGGGTCTACCAGCCTAATCCACCCACTATATTGTGAAGCAGCAGATCAGTACATTTGGGTTACAGTACAAAGTCTTACAGAACTGGTGGTGATAATATATCACGGACACTATACTGGATCTTCATCAATAGGCTAATGAATATTGACACATAATCACACATATTGTTTGACTGGTTGGGGAATGTCATACAGTACATTAAATTGTGAATAATAAGGCATACACTAATTGCTGATTTTCTGAAGAAGTCAATGGACAGAACAGTAACTTTTTTGAGGAGGCTGGAGCTGAAACGCTTAGGCCGCCATGTGTTGTGTTAAATAATGCATGCAGAAAAAGCAGAAATAATCATGTAGGTGGCTTGGAAGGCAAGACTGTGGGTTTATTGTGTTGATGCCTATTCTTGAGAACTGGTTCAAAGGTTTCACAATATTAATACTTCAAGAACCCAGTAGGTAGATGGTCCTTTACAAACTTCACCATTTGAAACATGATATTTACAGATAGTCTCTTTCCTTCTGCAGCGGCTGATTACATGTATTTCTCTGAGAGAGTTGCCCTACGTCCACACCAGCTCTGTATGTCTCTATGAATTTGCTGAGCGCTTCTGGGAAAATTTCAGTGTACTAAACATTTGCTTTTCTATTCTCATTCCTCGTAAAAGAGCGTTGTGTGAATTTATAAATCTACGTTTAAAAGTTCCTTCTCAGTTTGATAAGGAGGCTTGGATGTCTTTCATTGTGTAATGCATCTTGGCTGACAATTCTTTGAAAATTTCCTTTTGCTTCAAATGCATTTTGAAATGAAATAACTGTACGTTACAATCATTTATACAGACATCAAACAATATGGGGGTGGCAATTTAAGAAAAAAAGAAAGTAAATAAGTAATCACTTACAGAATACAGACTACATCCTGTAGATAAAAGAATCTGTCCAGATGTAACAATTCCCCTTGTATGTTAACGTTAAGTACCATTAAGGAAAGTAAGCATGACTCAGTGCTTTTGATTAAAAAAACATTTATGTCAAACAACCATTTTCTGTGAAAAGAAGTATGCAACAGGCAGAAAGTGATAAATTATACGCATGATAAATACTCCTCCCTGCTTTGATTTCTGCAGACTAAAACCAGATGAGACAGATCACAAACATTAGCAAACAATAAAAATAAAATGAATATGAACGGAGTACAAGGACCTCAATAAGTGAACTTCTTGTTGCAGGAAGTTATAGAACAAAAACCTCTGTAGATATGAACATTTAAAAGCACTAGGACTCGCCATACACCTGTCCTAAGCATCAGGAAGCAAGCAGGCAAAACAATACCATCAAGTATTAGGTCACAATCTACCATCTGGCTTTAATTCATGATGAAGTTGCTGAAATCCACCACTGCTACTTTTTACCTGGATACGCCCCCAGAAAGTTCTGGGTGACAAATTACTCCATTGCGCAACAATACACAATTTAGTGAACTTGCACAATTGACTTTGCTAAATTATGGGTGAACTGTTGTGCAGTGTGACTTTGGGAAACAAATTTACATGCACTCAGCTACACAATATCAATGTCACAGTAAACTCTTATTGACATAGAAATTTGTTTATTAATTGACAAAATCGCATTTACAAGCAAGACTTTAAATGATCATTAAACAACATAGAAAATGTAAGGCCAGGGGCACAACAAGGTAATGCTGATCCTTTCTCCAGGGTGCATTGCTTGGTGGCCTGCAGTACGGGCTTATGAGACTGGTGGTTTGGTCCCATTAAAGAGGCACCACTCTCATAAGCCCGTACTGCAGGAACCTGGACCGGCCCTTCTGACATTAACCAAAACTACAGGATGGCCATTCTAGGCATGTCTTTAGATTGAAATATACAATAAACAACTAAACAACACATGACTATTTTATGTATCTAAGGCTGCTAAATATGGAACCATGTGTCCAAACATTACATTTTTTGGAAGAAATGCAGAAATTACTTAACCCCAAATCTCATTATTTTAATCAAAGTAGGGTAGATGCTAGAGTTAACAGGACAGTTTTCCATATGGAAGCTTATGCCTTTTGGGAACCTACAAGCTGTCCTAATTTTATAAACTCTTCTGCAACAGAGTAAAGACCAGATAAGAAACACCCGATTTTAAAAAGGACCTAAAATCCCTAGTGAGAAGATTGAATCCCTACAGCGGCATCCATAGCCACGAGTCCATAGATTTAAGTCTGTATACTTATATCCTTTAACAGTGTACAAATGCGTACAGGACCCGACAGGTAATAGAAGCAGCCTAATTCCTAGTGAAAAGTAATAGGGGGTGGGCCCCAAAGGTTGTAGGTGGATATCCTCTCTTCAGTAAAGAATTCCAATAGTCAGATTCACTTGCACCCTCCAAAATAAAGAAGGGAATCTATTGCTAGGCATATCTGAATTATCTCCCAAGTATTCTGTTTTCCTTTCTTAAAGCTAGTTGTAACTATTATTTTTTGATTTGCATTCTGTTATAATAAATCCCTTAGTTACCTTTTTACACCCACTATCACCATACTGTGAGCATATGTCCACTCTCTCCAAAAAGTAAAGGGCAAACACTGAATATAAAGTGGAACCTATATGATGAATCTTTATGCCAAGTCACCATCCAGCAACTTCCATATACCATCCAAATAAAACAATAAAATAGGTACTCTGGCGTGTAGGTTTAATGGTAGTACAACTACCTTTTATTACATGTACATGACTTATATGAGGTCTCTTCCCTTTATCAAATGTGAAGCCCTCTACTCCACCAATCACAACCAACAGCCCATAATCAGGAAGACTGCCACCATGATTTCTCTCCAAAAAGTAAAGGGCAGGCCATATCTTCAATGTACTCTTATTGAGGCCTCACTAAGTATTGTGAGAAACTAGGAAACTAGCGTTAAAGATTCATCATGTGCACTATGTAACTGAAGAGGACAGCAAAATTGGCCAACACAATCCATCTATAAAATATACTTAAAAATACTGTAAATGTGGGAAGGGTGGACAGTGAGGCTTCCATTATGCTAAAAACTAAAACTCTCTATTTATAAAGCATGCAGTAATTATGAAAGATAAATGTTAATTGGGACTTGGAAACCATTAGCTAATTGTAAAGGTACTGAATCCATTAACTTGCTAACTAAACTGCTTTTATCGGGTAAAATTGGAGGAGGTTGAGGAAAAGTGGTACAGTCCACCTTTTATGGCAGTTTTAAACTGTCTCCTAGAAATATCACATAATATAAAAAATATAGATTTTAAAATTTGGGGAAAAGTATGGATGGAATGCACCTCTGCCAGGATGCTGTAAGTTGCAGTTCAGTGCACTGCAACGAGCTCGATTTTTCCTATTAAAAAAAATCCTGTTTTTATAACCAGAACAATGCTCTTGGTGGGTGAAATGATGTTGATCACACTTCTGTGTTTTTTTCCCCACATGACAAAGAATAATGACATGGTTGAAGGAGACTCAAAAGAGTAGAGCAAATAGGTTATTGTGTGAAACACCCCCTGCTGCCTTTAAAACATCACAAAGACAGAGTTTTGTGACTTGCAAACAGCAGAGAAATAGATTTTCCTCCATATTTATAACAAGCATTTTTCTTCCTTTCAGGGGTTTCAGAGCAGGTAGCTGTTTTATATGAAATGAACAAGCTTTATAGACATACCACAGCCATAACAAGGCTGATTTTCAGTGAGACTGAGCTATATAACTCTTACAGAATTGTCAGGCTTCTCGGCCGACAAATCAAGCCTAACATATGATGTTTCCAGTGTAATTTTTATTCCTCTTTGACTAGCCAACTACCCAGTGGTAATAGGATGTTAGGAAAGGGCAGAAGCAATGTTTGTACATGCCATGATTGATAGGCAAAGTCTGCATTTTTCATTTATATCTCTTGATTCCAATGCACTTAAGTTTAAGAAAAATGAAAAGCAATAGGAAGACAAATGCTCGGGGATTGCAAACTAGCACTCCTGGCGATCTCGGCTCAACCTACATCTTCTAAGATTGTCTGAAAACATTAAGATATCTAAATGAAAATCAATACTATACATGGCCAGCATTTACTATCAAGGCCACATATCTAGAGACCTGAGATAATCAACCTTTCAGTGTATTCTTGAGACATAATCTGCACCCCCAGAGAGTCTGTAATTGGCTGGCATAATCAAAGAAGAGTTACATTTATATATCGCCTTCACTTTCAATACTATACTGAAAACTTTACTCATAAAGCCTTGCGGAACATAATATTTAGATCCTATCTGAATTACTACTTTAGTAGGGCAAAATTTATTAAAAGCGAAAGCATTGATATCGCGATATCGAAAGGCTTTTTACCGATATCGCGATATCGATATCCGAAATTTTACCGATATCGATCCTGCCGATACTGCAATATCGAATTTCAGCCAAACCATTGATTTCAATGGCAAAACGGCTGACATTTCGATATCAGTAAAATTCCAATGTCGCGATATCAGTAAAATTCCAATATATATCGGTAATTTACAGATTTTAATAAATTTCGCCCTCACAGTTAGAAAACAGTCAACAGAGTAAGAAAATGTTTATTTTTATCTTTTTTAACAAGGTATATAATTATGTTGGATGCTATTGATCTATATGGGCCTTATTGACTAAAGTCCGAATTCACCTCCCTGCAATTCGAGCTGCATCAAAATAGATGTGAATTCACTTCTCACTATTGACTAAGTGGAGAATGTACTTGTCGAACAGGTGGACAGCGGCAATCGAAGTGAACGGCTGTGACATCAGTCTCATCCTATCCCACTAACTGTATTCTGTTAATATTCTATTTCTATGTCCCTTTGTCCCTAGGTCATGTTGTCATTTAGCCTCAGTCGCCATTGTCACTTTTGAATGAATAGAGTCGCATTATGCAACACCAGAGCCCTGTGATCAGCCCCCCCAATTTGCCAGTATGAAGTGTCAAAATCAAACAGGTGAATTCAAAGCAGTTTGGCCTAGTCACATTTGCACCTTAGCAACATTCCTCCACTTAGTCAGTAGTAGAATTACCTGTGCACGTGTACGCAAAATAATGTGAAGAGCTCTGTAAGATCGCGACTACCGAAGTTGCCTGAATTGGTCATGTTTTCGCCACTTTGCAGAGTTTAGTCACTATGAGAAAATGGGGAAGTGGAGAATAGATGCAAATTCATTGCTCTATGCGACTATTTTGGACTTAAGTCAATGAGGTCCACAATTGCTTTACCAAAGTAGGTACACTACATAGTAAAAAAACGGAATAAGATGCACGGTACTGTTTATTTCAGCTCTTCAAAGGTGTTATCGTGTGCTTAGATGATTTAAAAGTCTCATTTCATTCATCTTTTAAGAGCACTTTACTAATTCAAGATTTCTGAAGTAACAAATTTGCGTGTAATAACTATATTGATGATATCTTAGCAGGTTTGTTATTACTAGGTAAAATAAATGATTGGTAAAAGTAAAAAGAATCTACAGTAGTCAAAGCAAGAGATCAGGAGGTGATCAGAGGCTGTTACAATAAAGGAAAACTCCAATAAAAAATCTCCATTTATAAAAGTCGAAACATTTTTGACATCTTAACACTGAAGAAACAGTTTTTTTTCTTTTTATTACGTCAGTATTGCTTCTTTAAAAAGCTTTTATAACCAGGTGGAAAGTCATTTTTGGATGCATTTCTCTTTTTAAATCAGAAAAAGTTGTTTTAGGTAAATAATCAGAAATTTTTCTAGATATCTTTCCTTTATTCCAAAACTTGGCAATGAACAATCCGGCATCATTTCAAACCCCCCCATGTGCTCAAGCTTTACTTGTAAGAGAAAAATGGAATGAATATGATGGTTGGAATGGTTGGAGAGAAAAAATATAATTTTTTCTGGATTAGCTAAACTATCATATATACACATACACTGTAGATAATTAAATGTAGGGTGGGGCATGTTTTGTATTGTAGAAGTTTTTGTCTTTAGGTAGCAGAAACAGATGTTCTTGTATTACAGAGATATATGACTGACAGGTAGCCAAAGCGGAAGGAAGCATTACTTTTCTAATAAAGTAGATTAACCTCACTTGTGCATGATAAAAGCAAGAATAAAAACCATGACCTGTAAATGGGAATTTGAGGATTACATTTATTTGAGGACTATATTTGAGGGAGCCTGCCCTAAGCAAAGCTTTACAGTGTTAAAAGAGCAGTAGCATAAAATAATAAAATTCCCATTTCCATTGGCATAGCCTTTAGTCTTATACAACACTAGTAAATTTGTTATCTTTCAAGTTGGATTCATAAATGTGATTGTTTTCTGTCTGTTTTTAACTTTGCTGATTGCAGCCATGTTGTTAAACAAATCTCCCCTACCCAGTACCAATGTTTTCTGTGGTGCTTTACATAATACGTATTCAGGAATAGTGCCTGAAAATGTAATTTTTTAAATTTAAACAACTAAGGGCGAAATTTATTAAAAGCAATAACATCAATATCGCGATATCGAACGGGTTTTTACCTATATCGCGATATCACGATATTGAAATTTTACTGATATCGCAATATCAATATTACCGATATCACGATATCGAATTTTGGCTGAACCATTTATTTCAATGGCAGGACGGCTGAAAATTAGATATTGCGTTATCGATACCAGTAAAATTGGGATATTGCGATATCAATGATATCGAGATATCGGTAAAAAACCCGTTCGATATTGCGATATCGGTAATTTTACCGATTTGAATAAATTTCACCATAAATGTCATACTTTCAAGAACAAAAATGTGAATTTTTATGAGCACAGATTGAACGTATAGTAACTATAAATGCATCTGAGACATTTTTAGATTTTGGTGTTAATTTTATTTTTTTGAAGAACAGCTGTAACCCAGTCTTCTCTAGCTCACAAACATGTGTACACACAGGTAAGTTAGGTTAGTAAGCAGTTAGTAAACAGTTAGTAAGCAGGGAGCCCATAACCTTGAAAGGTGCAACTAATCTGGGGCAAGAAAACAAAGGTTTTGGAGGGTTTGGGTTGTTTTGTTTACCAAATATTCTCGTGTATAAGTCGAGGACAGTTTTTTGGCCAACAGTTATGAAATTTATATGACCTGTGGAAAAGTCAAGAGTAAAACTTGGGGTTATGAAATTCTATTATGTACTTACTTCTCTTCATCAGCAGTGCACATGCTCATCCTCAAAGGCTTTTAGTTGACTGTGTAATGAACACAATACGCACTTGCAAACAGTTTTAGTTCGCCAGCTGGTGGTTCTACTCACTACAACCACTGCTCCAACAGTGACGTAAGAAAGGCACCAACAGATGGCAGCAGCACTAACTACACTGTGTACTAAACTATGACCAGTTAAAACACTAGCACTACCGATATCTAGAAGCTCCCTATATTTAAGGTACAAAAATTTGAACAAAACTAACCTGACCCGTGGGTAAGTCGACTCTACTTTTTAAAATGAATTTTTTTATTAAAATTTTTCAACTTATACACGAGTATGGTAAGTGTATAAGTATATATAAGTATATGGTAAGAGTATGGTAAGTCACGACAATGTAAAGCATTTAGGTAGCATTGGGGTCAGCACATGTACACTACTGTAACCTCTGATATTCCAACTAAAGAGTTACCATGTACAGCTTTGCATTGTTGCACTATCATCCCTTATTCAATACATTATTGCCACTTAGTCACTTCTATTAAAAGTGCATAAATATATGAGTGCAATGTTAGCCCTCTTTGAACTTGTGCTCAAGTGTTTACACTGAGGGGCTTATTGGCTAAAGTGAGAATTTAACTGGCAAATTCTCAAACATGGATTCCCATGGCTAATCTGCAACCACAACAATTTTAAGGTTGTGACCATGACAATATTCGCAGAATAAAGTCGTGACCGCAACAATATTCCCATAATAAATTTGCAACTGAGACAGTAGCAGTCTATTGAGATCGCCTTTAGTTGGCGAATTCCCATCTTTATGGAACAAATTGGACTTTAGCCAGTAACCACCTGAAACTCTCAAAGGTCAGTTATTGAACTATATTGTATTTTTGGTAGCCCATGAGCTGACTGTTGGTAATGAATGATATATACTAACGTTTTTTTAAATACATGACCACATATCTTTAGGATTTGCTAAAAGTGCTGGGATTTATGGGTCCCAACAGCTAGAAATTGCTGTTCTATTTTCCCAGCACCCCTGGTCCAATGCGTAATGGTGAGTACACAGCTTCCTTCTTGTAATTTAATTAATGAAATTTGTCTTTTAATGATATTACAATAATCGTGTCATAACTAGTCAGCTACTCTCATCAGTAAAAAATAAATATTTCACATTTTAAATATAAACATTTGCAAATTACAAGTATTAAGTGAGTAGGTAGAAAAAAATGTCTCATGTTTTGCAAATATTCCCTGATATGATATACCTCCTGTAGTCTAATTTCTGTTATTAAATTCTTATATTTGTATAATTGTGTCCTTATTTCTGGTATATGTAATGTTATCACTCTGCAGGAATTTGGTTATTATTAGAGTAGAAACCCATTAATGGTCATTATAGGGAGGAAAACCATTAAGATTGGATAGAATTACAGGAACTGGTTAGGAAGACAAGGGTCATAAAAGATTTTCTAAGGTCTAGAGTTATCAAAAGGTACTTTCCTTTACTGCTGTTTGTAGGAATGTGAGATGTTTGCTAAAATATAGCACCTTTGGCTAGAGCCAAGCGATTACAGGTTCAGTTCTAATATGAATTTGCAGGTGCAATATCAGATACTCACAGATCAACATCCATGAGAAAATGGATGTATCCAAATGACTGGAATATGAACTTACAGAGTGCAATCCTTGGCAATTATCTTTAAAATAATTTAGGGTTAAGTGTTAAAGGACACTAATATGAATAAAATACATGTTTATGCAGCATTATCCTGGTTTATGCAAATAAAATAGTTTATGAATATGGCTTAATAGTTTTGAATGTGGTATTTTCAAAATACTCCCATTTTGCAGTTTATTACCAGCTGTGTTAATTAGTCTGCCTGCAGCTGATTGGCCAAGAGACAATGTAAATTCCAATCAGAAGTGAGGAAACAGACTCTGCATGGTCCAAGGCTGACTGGTGTAAAGCAGGTTTTATTTTTCCAAAAGACATTGAAATACAAAATACAAACAAAAAAAAAAATATATAAACCATTACATTGCATTGTATCTACAGTAAGAGCTAAAAGTTATCAAAGTTAACTTATATGTTCTTATACAACAAACCTTGATCATAATGAAGAAATATGTACATGTTTGGCTAGACAAAGTTATGTTGTACAAAATGTGAGAAAATAAATGACTTACACAAAACCAGAAGGTGATCCACAATTTTCTACCTAAGCCAGCACATCCGTTATGTATTCTCATTTTAATATTATTTTTTTTGCAATAGCTTTTTGTTTTGCTGATGAGAATTCATGAGTGTAATCTCACACAGTCTTGGGTATTTCTGTATATAAAATGCAGTTTTATAGGGATTTCAAAATGTCTGAAAAAAGGAACTGGCAAACAAAGCCAGTGTAGTCTATTGTGAAACTCAGCCTAGATGTTAACATTATTCTCATTTTCCTGTCATGTTTTGAAACCTAATGTACAATACTTCTTCTAGTCCAGGGAATGAAAGAGCAGGAACATATGAGTAAAGACCCATAAATAGCGCAAGGGAAAGCATAATAGATAAGGAATAATAAAGTGTTTTTTTTTTACTCAGTGTCCTCTTGTATCAGTTGTCAAGCAACTAGCTTAGAAGAGTTCTGGTACGTTTGTGAAAGTTGATGCAATCCTGTCTCTTTTACGATACACAGAGAAGAAGGAACTGGCTTTTTTTTGTTTCCTAAACTATTGCTGAGCATAATGACAGAAAAAAAAAGTTATGTTTTTATGGTGGGTTAGAGGTATATATTTTTCTTTAATAACATATCAAAACAACCAAAATCAGCTATAAACAATGAAAGGACAATTAATCCCCCAGGCATCCATCTTCTTTTGTCCACTTTGTCTTCAGTCACAATGCAGACCATGAAAGGCCACTGTCTTCTTACTTGATACTCCATAGAGGTCTTGTTCCATTGTCAGGGCACCGCTGCTTGAAGTTGCAAAAAGAAATTGTGGAAGATCTGCATGGAGGGGTCCTTTTTTGACAGTAGCACTGCTACTGAAAGCAAGAAGATTCTACCTGAGAGAGAACTGCCTAATACAGTTCTATTAAGGAGGTCTCTATCAAGTAGGATCACCACTGATCCTACCTGTTAGGAAGTTCTCTTTCAGTGATCCCTGATTTTGAGTGACCTTGTGCATAAATTTTGCCCAAGTTTGTTGGGCATATTTTCTTCAATACTGCCATATTGCATGAACATTTGCATGCTCCTGAACATGGAATGTTGACAAAGTTTTAGTTTTTTTTGTAAATTCACCTTCCAACGAGCTTCTACACTGATAAATTTCCCCCTTGTATCTGAATGTACAGACCACTATTTAAGTTAAAACATTTTGAATTGGTTTAAGTGGAGGTGTAAAAACAACAAAACATACATCAAAAGGGACCTCAGGCCAATCTTTGTCAGAAAATGCAGAATTTAACAACCCTGACCACACCAGTCAGCGACTCTGAAAAAGATCTAATTTTGTCTCAGGAACTTACAATCCTTCAGAAAATCAGACAATTTATATTCATCATTAAATATTGGTGGTCTCTCATGGATGACTTGGCTTAGTGTTTAATATCAGAGACCTGAGCATGGAATAAACAACAAAAAAAAATATAAATATCAAAATTCATGAAAATGGGCGGAAAGCAATTAACTGGGAATTTTCATAAAGATGTTCACGTTGGTTCAGGCAGCAGTCTTGTAAATGTTCTCTGTGTTTTCCAGTCAAGGGTGTGACACCAAGTCAGTGGTCAAATGTCTTACAACCAACAAACTGGTTGTCTACTTCCTACCAAAATCATTTCTTCTGTAACTACCAAGAGATTGTTCAATTATTATTAACTGTGCAACTTCAGCTATAAAGATCACCTGAAGGTACCGTACATAAATTGAGATGTATCACAATTGTACATTTTACCAGACAATTGTTACTATAATTTTTTAAGCTAATTTAGTGCTGTGCATAGAAGGATAATAAGCAAAGACACAACTAATTAAATAATATGAAATGGGTTTGAGATGTTATTACCCAGAGTTCCTAAAAACTGAATTGTTAACTTAGAGTGAAATATGGATCCAACCTTCTGCTTAAGTGGTTCTTGGCATCCTCCATCACAAGACAATGGAAAACAGGTAAGCCACAGCTAAGGTTTTAAACCAAATAGATCCTAATGTTAAAATCATCATGCAGCCTTGTTGACCACATTTTAGGCATGCACCTAATCTGCTTTTAGATCCATTATATATGATAAACTCTCATTGGTATTCAGCTATCACTGAGCTAAGTGTCAACTAAAATGAAAGTATATTATCAATAGCAGGATTTAGTGAATAGACCTCAGGGTGTTTTCTTATGTAAGTGTATTATGTAGGATATATCCATAGTAACATAAGGCTAGATCTTCTTTATGTAAAGTGGTATGTCCTTTTTTTGCAGCACAGAATACTTATTCGGCCAAAGGGCTATATGTAAATGAAAGGCATGGTTACAAAAGGTTAACACTGAGTGATGTCCAAGTCACTCCGCCGAATAAACACTAAAATCTATATTCATTATTTGATAACAGAGAAAACAGGAAACAGTAAATTATTTTTCCTCCGATTGAATGTTAATGTAAATCCAGCTAACAACCTTCAAGAAAAGAAGAATAATGTATCCTAAAGGTGAACAGGACAGCAACAGGATCATAATAGGAAGCATGAAAAATAATTCTTTAAGCAGGGAAAAGATACATATCAACTAGGCATTGATCCATTGGTATAAGACTACAGTATGCATTTCTTGTAACTAAACTAGAAAAGATTTTTAGCTGATAAACTGCGAAGCAAAGAAAAGATTAATATGATTGTGATATGAAACACATGTTTCTAAAGACTTTTATTGCATTTAGAGAGCTTTTAAAACAGGCTGACTTCATTGAAAAATGTTGAACTTTATTAACTAAAATTGAGATTTGTTTTTTTGTTGGGGTGAGTGGAATCCATACAAATAAAACTTTATAAGCAATGGATAGTTACTTGTATTGGATAGCTCTTTGTCATGAATGAACCAGATTGATAGGGCACAGGACTTTTTTTTGTTAGTCAAGACTGAATCTGATTGACAGGGAATTAGATAAGACTGAACCAGATTGAAAGAGCGTGTTATAGTTTTTTGATTATCACGATTGAACCAGGTTGACGGAGGACTTGATTTTTTTTTTGTCTTGACTGAATCTGATTGACAATGCATTATGACTAAACCTGTTTAACAGTGGATTACATTCTTCATGGTAGTCATGACTAAACCTCACGAACATAACAGAAAGAAACACTTACTTTGGTACCATTCAAGTGATTTATTATAACTACAGTGGTAATATTTCTATTAAAGTCCTAGTTTCCTCTATTAGCAAAGAAATGGAGGACTTTAAAGTCTATGTTCTGAAAGGAATTCTATCAGCAGGTATGCCAGTGTGGAATGCTATGCAAACTACTGCAAGATGGAAGGAAAGTGATAAGTTTGGAAAAAGACAATGTCACTTTTTCCTTCTTGACAGAAATACAGGTTAATGTGTCACATCATATTAGATAGGGTATCAGACTGAGAGCAACAGATGGCAAGACAAAACACTCTTTAAATGAATGTTTTCGCTGTCAAATTAGCCAGATGGGGTGACCTGACAATTTCTGCAGGGCAAAATGGGAGCTGGAACAGATAGAAATAAACAACTGGACATTTTAAAACATATAACTTTAACTATAAACTGCATTCAACCAAGACAATCTCTCATATTCATTAAAGATCATTTTTCCCATATTGAGAAATTCTTGCTCTGGATCATGAGAAGATAACCTGAGAGTTAATATTCTTGGGACTATGTAGGTGATTTCCAGGTGTGGTAAATAGATGAGTAAGTCATGGGCAAGTGACCTTAGGATTAAAAAGGTCGTATGTTGTGAGCGAAATTGCTTTTGGGACATTTCTTCCTAACTATAATGGATTAGGCAGAGAGACCTTGTCCTAGAGACAAACACAGCAGTGAGAGAAGAGGCTGGTCAAAGGGGTACCTGGTGGGTTGGAAGACCACTGGGGTTATTCTCTAGGACCAGAGCATACTGCAGAGTAACCATTTATGAGGAGGAGAGGATCCCTGAAGAAAACATTAGTTATTAGACAAGTGCTGAGGAATATTGTTTGTCATAGGTGCCTAGGGCACAAGGTTAGTTGAGATAGAGGCAAGCTCATCCCAACAGGAGGTAGTGAAAGGCTTGTGCATAGAGTGCTTGGATGGATTTCTAGTGTGTAGACTAGGGGGGACCCTGAAGACACTGTGCCTCGCTAAGTTTTGGATGTAAGAACACCACGCTGTGAATCCCAGAGGGAAGTTGTGCTGTGAATACTGCTGTGACAATTGTTGGGCTAAATTGTTGTCTATTGTAAAGGATTTGTGAATAAATCAATCTTGTTTTCTACATTTTGCAAATAAAATTTACGTTATATAAAATGTGCATAAACTAAGGTGTGCTGGGTATTTATACTTTGAGTATAAAAAGATTTGGTTTTGGCCCCAGAGCCATTGCATTTGAGCTAGTCTCCCACTATATATATATATATATATATATATACAGGTAGTCCTCGACTTACGACGGTGATCCGTTCTTACGCGGCGTCGTAACCCAAATTTCGACGTAAGTCGGATCATAGGGTGTTATATCGTGCAGGAGACTCGTTTTCCTCGTGTAACTGGGGTACAGTGTACAGAACTTGACTCTATTCTTCTGCCGCTGCACGTAGTTGCACATATGTAAGTCGGAATGAGGCTTCATATAAAGCGTCGTAACCTTGAAATGACGTAACTCGAGACCGTCGTAACCCGAGGACTACCTGTATATATATATATAATTAGCAATGTATTTGCATGATTACAGTATCCATATAACCAATCATTAACAAATAAAACCTTCACAAACTGCTGAGCTTGCTAAGAATGGGATGTTTAGGCACCTTTCTGCAAATACTTACCTCTTAGCTTCATGGAGAAAAAACAAGTGTCTACTATTGACTGGTACAGCGTTAACTCTGCATTTGATTTACAGCCGTCTATTGATTAAACTTTCTCTACCATTCTCCCCATCCAACTACCCAATGAAATCAGGATGCAACAGATGGAGATAAAATGCCTCTGCTTTTATTACTTTAGGCATTTTTACATACATGTATACAAGGCTTTTAAGCCTAGTGCTATTGAATCCAAGGGAAAACCAAATATAATACTATCCTGAATACATCTCCTCTTAAGGACATCAGGCACCCATCATCCCCACCAACATGAAATGACTAGACATCAGTGTATGCAATGGTTACATACCACCCACCAACTTCTCTCAGAACCTTTTCCTGATGTATCCCACTCTCACCCAATGCACTCTTACCTCTCCACTGCAGCTCTCTGAAGGACTTATGATTGTCTGAAGTGAACCAGGACAGGACTATCAATGGAACATAAGAAATAATGTGACACAAAACAATATGAGTTTGGTGGGATTAGAAGTACCTTTAACCCAACAAATCTGGCCCCACATACATGCAAAAGGTAAAAGGTTCTTGCCAGCCTCATCACATAACAAACTCTTTGATCAACCCCAAATAGTTGAGCTTAGTGGCCACTTTGTTGTGGAAGGATTGCATACCCCCACTGTATACCCCTTCACTGTGTGAATTCACAAGCATTCCATCTTTTCTAACTTGTTTTGCCATGGAGTCAGGAGTGAAAATGTTATCAATATTGTTTCTCAACACTACTACCAACGCTGTTATTCCTTCTTCTGCATTCAGCTGATTGTTATGTTCAAAGTCCTAGAAAAAGTGAATGTAGATGTGAACGGTAATGTACATACACAGTGCAGGGAGTCTATCAAACCCACCAACAGGTAAAAAAAAGCAAGCCTTCTACCGTGCGTGTGTCCCTGTCCTAAATAGAACTTTTCCTTGCCTCACTTTTTTTAGTAGCTTTTTGCTTCCCTGGCTCCAGAGCAAGTGGCCATGATGACTTCCACTTCAAATTTGCCCATTCAGCCAACTTCGTCTAACCCCCCCCTCATTCTCTTATACCCAGGTAGGGGGCCTATATGATGTGGGGACTGTTAATGTTTTTGTAAATTAACAAATAAGTGATGACAATGTTCTGAATACCAACAATTCAATTCCATTGTATTGAGTGTTAACGCACCGACTATATACTATGTTTTCAGATGGAATCTACATTTATAAATGGAAAAGATAACATTGTCTGTAAGGTTGAAATGTAAACATTACAATTGCTGGAGAAAAAAAAAAATAATAATAATTTTTATTCATCTTAAAACTTTTTAACTGCTTCCCTTTAAATGATTGTGTACATACACTCACAGTTAATATAAAGAAACTTGAAACCTTGGAGCATGTTTCCTTCTGGACATCCTAGAAAATGTTTCAGATAAATCTTGTGGATAAAACGTTTGCCAGTGCCAAAAGAGAATGAATCTGACCTTTGGATTTCTGTTATACAGAGTAAATATGTCCAGTGTTTTACACAAATGTACTAAAGCTATACAACAAATTCAGCCTTACTTTTTAATTAAATTTTAATGAAATAACCAAATATATATTCATTATGCAACTTCAGTCGTTTTTAATACAAAAAGAGCACTGATCCAAACATCACTTCTAACCTTTACGTATTACTAATCCTTTCATGTTTTGCTTTGAACTGCCATATTAGTCTCCTGTAACATTAGGTAATATCACATAAAAATGTTAGGTCCTAAGATTTAGGACTTTATTGACTAAAGTCTGAATTCACCTGTTGAATTCACTTTGCTACAATACGAGGTGCATTGCCAAAATAGTTGCAAATCATAGATTTGTCAAACAGGTGGACTGCTACAGGTGCAGTCGCATGAGAAGCATGGCGATGTCAGTTGAATAGAAATAGAATGCAAAGTAATATGGAGTGATGTGAATTCCTCCAGTGAAGCGCAGTTACTTCATCTTCACCACATCCCAGTAACTTTATATAAGTGAATAATACATCTTTCTCTATGTCACCTTGTCCCTAGTTCATGTTAAATAACAGACTACCTTAGTCACAGTCGCCATTGTCACTTTTGAATGAATAGTTGCCTTATGCTACACCGGAGCCCTGGATCAACCCCCCAATTTTCCACTGTGACGTGACTGTGATTAAATGACAAGATGACGTAGGTAAGTAGTGGCAAGATGTAGAGATGACTCCTTTTCAGTTGCAAAAGTTTTAGGGGGTAATTCAGCAAGCGGCGAAGTGAGCTTCGAATCGTTTGGCTCACTTCGCAAATGGTATCATGCGCATGCTGATGTCCTGTACGCAGACATCAGCATGCGCATTAAAGGGATTCCCATCTCGGTGAGAGCAAAAGAGTTGCCTCGCCGAGACGGGAATCCCTTTAATGCGCATGCTGATGTCCGCGTACAGGACATTAGCATGCGCATACTACTATTAGCGAAGTGAGCCGAACGATTCGAAGCTCACTTCGCTGCATACTGAATTTAATGTGGTTTGTTCCATTATTTGCCATTTTCTTGTACTGATGACAAACTCTTATATATAGCAGTACAACAAAAAAAATGAAGCATTTCTTCTCATTTTTACAATTAACATTGGTGGTGGCAGAAAAAAGTGCAACACTTTAATGAACAACAATTAAGCTTGTCACAAGCATTGGTCACTCCCACATAGTGCAATAGTGATCCGCTATGCCTACAGCTTAAAATATCAAATAATAAATATCATTTCTGCAGTTCAATGCATTGGCAGAAATGCACTGTATGTT
This sequence comes from Pipa parva, assembly GCA_019650415.1. Lineage (NCBI taxonomy): Eukaryota > Metazoa > Chordata > Amphibia > Anura > Pipidae > Pipa > Pipa parva. The sequence continues at coordinate 24,682 of WMED01001503.1, forward strand.
CACATTTGTTTTTATGAGGAGCCTCATATTTTCTTTAAAATACAAATGTATATTACAGGCCAAAAAGCAAATTACCTAATGGGGTCCAAAGATATTCAGCAGATTAATGATATATTTCACTGAACTGTACTTCTGCAATCATGCTGAATGCCTTCTAGTGTTATTTTTTACTTGTTTGTATCAATCTAATAGTATTTATACAACCACATCATCTACAGCAAGTATCTGTTATTCGTCATCTCGTTTTCAAGTAAATCCTAAGGCAGTCGTTTCATAATTTCAATTGTTTTGTTCCAAAATGTGTATTATTTATGAATGTGTTGGCTTTAATTTCAGAGCACACAGGAAGTGGATTCTACATCTTCAATGATGTATTAAATACAAGGTGGCAGGTTTTTCATGATAATAAAACATTCATTAGTGATGTAAAGAATGAAAGGCAAACCACAGATATATACAGTATATACATATACATTAATTGTTGTGTTTTGTTTATTTTGTGTGTTTAAGAATATCAAGAATAATGCATTTGTGATAATTCTATGAAATAAGGATAGTAATAAAATACAACTAATTTATATCAACAAGTATATCAATGAAGTTAGAACAATGATATATACTATGTTTCTTCATGTTTTTCATGCGTTGCTTTGCTACATATTTTAATATTTATTTCTCAGGTATTTATTTGAAAATGTGTTTTTTTTGTCTTTTGAGGGAGATTTAAAAAAAAAAAAAACAACAGTGTAAAAAATTATCTGTCATCGCATAATTAAATTTTGTTTTGTTTTCTATTATATGCCTGTTATACTGCAAAAAATAAGGTAAAGTTTCATAGATTTTATAATATATGGACTGCTACATACTACAATAGAAAGACAAAATCGCTCAAATCCTTAGTGATGAATGGTCAATACCTCTTAGTAATGTGGATGAATGGTGGGTGCCGTGGAGTTTTAAGCCCAATCAGGTACCATAGTAAATCAAGATCTCCGGCACTCCCAAGTAAAATCTTCAATATTTATTAATGATGATTAAAATCCAGGAATCATGATAAATACAAAATAAAAACAGTTTGGCACCTCCTAACGCGTTTCGCGCTAAGAGCGCTTCATCATAGAATGATTAAGAATGATAGAATGATTCTATGATGAAGCGCTCTTAGCACAAAACGCTTTAGGCGGTGCCAAACTGTTTTTATTTTATATTTATCATGATTCTTGGATTTTAATCATCATTAATAAATATTGCAGATTTTACTTGGAAGTGATGGAGATCTTGATTTACTATGCTACATACTACAGTAAAAAAGATCTCCTGCACAAGCACATATAACATATATATGTATAATAGAAAATTAGGGACTCTATTAATCTAGCTGGTATTAATATGCACCAAAATAAATCTTTAACTTATTTTCTGGTGTAAATTACATTTGTAATTTACAGATACATGAAACAGAAAAATAACATTTTCCAAGCAGCCGTCACATTCAACCCTTAGTTTATATGATCCATATTGTGCCATTTAACCAATAGTTATACCAGTATGCCATAACAAAATCCACCTGCACTGTATTATAATGGTCCCTCTCATGCCATAAAACAGCTCTGACACATCAAGCTATGGACTCCAAGCGTGAATTTTAATGCACACGAAAACATTTGATTTCATCTTTTTGAGTTTATTCCTGCATGATCTTGGCTGTTTCTCACGGTAAATATTGCTAAATTGAATTTTTTTCAATCGATATTTATCAGTAGAAACTCTTCAATCAAGTTTTTCAATTGTATTTTGCGCTGAACAGGTAGACAAACTTTACAATAGTGGTATGGCTACCTTTTCAGTGAAAAATTTGATGGAAAAATTCAATCAAAAAGTTTCTATCGGTAAATATTGATCGAAAAAAAGATTGATATTTACCACAAGAAACAGCCAAGATCTCACGGGAATCAACTCCAAAAGACAAAATTGGGTCTTTTTGAGTTTATTAAATTCTGCCCTTGCAAAAGTCCTCTGTAGTTGTAGTACTGTATCTCACACCAATACATTAGCAGCAGATCCCTTCACTTCTGTAAGTTACCTCCATGAATCACATTTGCTATTACAGCACATACTATAGATACTCATTCTGGAACATTTGTAGGCTGAGTCAACATCTTAAACAATTTGTCATGTTCTTAAAACCTTTTCTAAACAATGTTTTGAGCATAGTGTGGATTACCATTGCCATGAAGGGGGGGGG
>WMED01001504.1:0-14569 GCA_019650415.1 Pipa parva
TCTGGGACGGGGATGATGGGGCAGCTACTGGTGGTGGTGGTGGTCCGGGGGTGGGAGGGTCAAGGGGTGGTTAGCCCAGGGCGTAAATCTAACCAGAACCGCCTCTGTTTAGGGAATATTTGTATTAAGAGGGTTATTCACTAAGGTTCGAATTTGACTGTCGAATTCGCAAACAGCGGATTCCCATAGCAAATCTGCGTCAATTTCCCCATTGTAAAGTTGCGACAATTTTCCCATAATAAAGTCACGACTGCGACAATATTCTCATTATAAAGACGCAACTGCGTCAGTAGCAGCCTATTGAAACTGTCTTTATCTGACGAATTCGCACCTATATGCAACAATTCAGACTTTAGTGAATAAACCCCCTAAATATTTTCTAAACAAAAAAAAAAACCAAACATTTCAAATATATCTTTTAAGAGTGAAAGGGCAACTAAGGACAAGATTTTATTCTCTATTTACCAGCAAGATGCAGATATTGTACACGGCATCTAACGTTTTCACTCAGGTTTAAATACACATAAACTGACTTGAAACAATGGTGACAAAAAGTAGTTAGGAGCTATAAGGCTCCTTTATTTTATTAAAAATATTTTATGAATGTACGAAGACTGAACGGTATAAGTTCGAGTCTGCCGCAACGTACAATGACACACTGCGAATACAATGATAAACTTTATGTTGCTGATTGGTTTTTTCTTCCAGTCTTTTTTTTCACCGACCATTCAAGGAAAATAAAAAAAGAGAGAGCGAGAGAGAAAGAGTCGGTGGCAGCTGTGCGCTAGTATATAACTGTGTTATACTAATTACTGTGCTTAGCGGAGAGCCAAAGCTTATCAGGGATATGGATAAATAAATTGATATAGAAATAATAGAAGTCTTCTGTATAGCAGAATGTAGCACCGAAAATACAAACATTGCAATTAATGGCTTTAAATGCTGAAAAACAGTCAGCGTGCAATGTACATGCAACATTAGAATATTAATAATGGTTCATTTAGATTGGATTTTCTTCTTGTGAACTATGGGTATGTAAGGCTACCTTTTTTTTTTTGGTGACACTGAGAATTCTGGGATACCTAGGTTTAGCAAGAGCTAAGAATTGTATTTAGGACAGAAAAATAATTGACATCGATGAGTTTAAAAAACTACCGCTAACAAATATGTTTATTTTATTTTTTTTTACTTGTTTGCTCCTTTGATATGAGACAAATCCAGAAGCAGGTCTACAAATTATTCATTCCACCTGCAGCTTGTTTCCTATACATGGAGGGGAGAAGCAGGCCAGCATGGTTTACTTAAATCCTTTCCTAAAACTACATTACAGTTAAAGGGTATGAAAAGTCTGAATAAAACATTATTTATAGCTCACAGGTATGCATATAGAAAGCCAACTTAAACATTAAAATGTAAAAAGATTTTAGGATCAGTAGTACTTGCCTCTTGTTTAAACATCCCTGCTCCCCCAACCACTCTGTGTACAGACTCTTCCTGTATAGTGCCAATAAGCTCCACCCCCAAATGACATCACTCACTATTCAAAAAGCAGGTTCTTGTGTAGAATCCCTTTCCCTTCTCCTTATAAAAAGCCTGATCCTATTCCTGGACATGTGCCTGTTCCTATCCCTGAGCATGTGCCAATCAAAGCTGTTCCACCACCTCGGAGGTCTTCTGGGCAGAGAGGAAGTCAGGAAAAGGAGGGGGTGTTCCTAAAAACAGCAAGAAACTCATTCACAGGAAGAAAGCAGTTACAGGGGGATATTGGGCACTGCTGGATTAAGAGATGAGTCAGGAGTTTTTTAATCGATTTATTGCTTGACAATAAGTAAATTGGGCATTCATTATATACAGGGTTTATATACCCTTTAAGTGTTTATCAGAGGTAAGAAGTTGAGACCTTTCCATATATGTTTTACTGCAAGAAATTGCCCTTGATCATTTCTCATGGTAAACAGTGTGTAAGAAAAGACACAGGACATTTTAACTTAGTCACCCACACAATTCTATGCCATCTCACCATTAGCATCAAAACTCAAGGTGTGTCATTACTGGTCAAGTCTGGCCATCATCAAAGGTATATAACTGACATCAACTGTGACATAGTGACACTTGAGAAGGCTAATCCCTGCTGGGTTGGGACTCAAAGTATACCTGAAGATTTGTGACCTCAGTTTGCCACCATAAATGATTTTAAAGATGTCTTATTCTTAAGAAAAGTAATCAGAGGAACCCAACATCCTTAACTACAACATGATATACTCCTCATCAGCATCAGAGTTCTCAAATCTACATAAAAGTACTTGGTTTGTGTCCGTATTCTTTGATATGATCACAAAAGTCCACAGTGGGCGGCTGGTAGTGAAGGCCAGTTGTAGTTTGAAAGTTTATTTAGGAGCAATATGCTATGGTATTGGGTTGCCTTTTACATTAGGATATTATAGACTGTTTTTGTGTAGAATGGGCCATCCACTCCCAAGAGTGCTTGAATCTTAGCAGTTAAATGTTAAAGGCTTTTAACAATTCTTTCTCATTGTTTATAAGACTCTTCCTCAGGTCTTTAAATAAACAGACACAGGAAGTGACATCATTTCCCTGAGACACTGAGGGGATTTCTCCTATGACATTATGCTACCAGAACTGAGGATTAAACCATACCAATCATTGAAGTTCTTGTCAGTTAAAATAATAACTGGTGCCTTGGGCAATGAGGTGTCACAGGTCAGCGCCGGTAACTTTATATTTCACATTAAATGGATTTACATTTTTATAGATTTATCTTGGAATCATTCCATATATATATATATATATATATATATATATATATATATAAACAGAAATATTAGAATAAAGTTAAACAATTTGAGGATCAGTAAAAAATACTGAAACTAATAATTTTCTGGATTGCTTTCCATCAAATATAATTAAAGGCCCACATTCAGAATGTTCTCTAGGGACTTCTCCATTTAATAATGTGTCCTCATTGCATTGGTCAGAAACCAAATGACCTTTACCAAGATTCCATTTAGATGTGTATCTGTAATAGCAAACAGGGCGTGTCTCTAAAGGTCAGTGGTCTTCTTCCGGAAGAGTAATAAATGGGAAAGCCCCTGGAGAGCACAGTGTGGCTCTTTATATAGATCCAAAAGTTTGCTCTGAAAGTCCTTGGACATATAATACCCATTTAGAGGGTGTTAGAGGAGTCTAATACAGCCATTCCAATGATGTTAGAAGCCTAAAATCTTTGAATATAACCAAACAACAAGGTAAATACTTTGCATGACATGGAGAGATTATAATCAGCTCTATTCACTTGAAAGACAGCCACAATCCGTTTACCCGCCCTGATTGCACTATCAGCGTGGCAGGGAAGCTGAAAAATGAAGCTTTTCACTGGTAAACGATTAGTAGAAAAGAAATGAAAGCATTTAACTTTAACTCCTTTACTGAGTGGCGCCGAGCTCACTAAGCATTAGGAAGTCAAAGGAAGCAGATAATCTGATATTCCAGACCCCAGTTCTGTAGTCCTTGATCAGGGCGTCTGAGTCACTACTAATTTAGCTCAAAGCCACACAGCAAGTTTTGCAAAATATAAGCAGGAATATAAATTGGCGACTGGCACACGCAAGATCGTTTTCATTTTATTCAATTTGATTTGATTCAGGCAGCAGTCAATGTCATTGAGATTGACATTGCCAGTTATGTCCTGGGTGGAACTAGAGGTTAAATATCACCCATTGCCCCAATGAAAGTTCGGTGCCCTCCTCGCATGCCCAACCCACCCTCCGTTAGTGCGAATCCCTTTTTTGCCTTTAGTTTGAAACATCACAGTAAAAAAAAAAAAAAAACATAAGTAAAATATCCACTTTTGTTGGCTTTTGTATAGGAAAGATAAAAGCGGATTGGCTAAACTATCACCCCCTCACCTGGCATGATTTTTTTTTAAGGTCGCCCCCTGCAGGAAGTCTCTGTTTTTTCATTCTTGCTGCCCTTTCAACTTCAGCAAAGCTACAATAAGTCACAACTTCATCGGTACTTGACTGTGAATTCTACATGGCAAAACAAAGATATTTTCACTGTGTGTTTGGACAGAAAATACAATATATATTATGTCTTTAGAGGACACCTGTATACTGTATATCATCTTATAAAGATCCTGTTTTTAAGGCAAAATCAGCAAACAAACCTAAATGTTGATTTTTTTTTTCCGTTTCTCTGCTGTTATGGGTCCATACTGCCTTCTAATCACATTTTCACATAGCAGACTAAAGCACAAAGTGATATAGAGAATAGCAGAACAATCTCACGCAGTTACATAGGCCCTTTAAACACAGCAGCTTTGCCCTCGCTAATAGAAGAATACTGGATATGAAATAGCAAGAGAAAGACATCCAATAGACACCCTGGAATTTCCATTACCGTGAAAGAATATAAGCTACTTTTGGTATTTTTGCACTTGAATAAACTAGTTTAAAATCTAGAGACTCCCTGTGTGGTATCATAGCGATCTCTGCAATACAGCAAGGTTGCTATGGGGTAACTATATGCCTCATAGATAAAGATACCCTGGCTTAAAATGAGTGTCTGTTAAGGAAGACTAATGAGTGATGGTCATAGGGAAATACGTGGGGTAGGGGGATGCATAGCATGGGAATTGGGGGGGGAGTATTTTTCCTTAGGGACATGGCACATCCTAATGAAAATAAACCAATAAATAGCAGGAACACTCTGGTCAATGGGGTAAAATAATCAACCAATCAGCATTTAGCTATCATTAGCCATGTCCAGTTCCAATAAAGAAAGAAAGCATCTTTATTTGCAGTAGGTTACTACACGGGAACAAATGCGCATCCTGTTACAAAAGCATAACTTAGATTGTAAGCTCTATGGGGCAGGGACCACCATCCTCTTGTATCAATTACAACCTGGCACTTAAAGTGATTTTACGCTTGTAAGTTTCTCACTTGCAATGTGTAATGCACTTTTCCCATGTCTGTCTTATATTTTTATTACTGAATTGTACAGCGCTGAGTAAATTTGTGGCGATTTATCAATAAAATTATCCATCCATCCATACATAACCCTTAAAGACTGGTCTGGGTATTTAATGACTTAAGTCTTAGGGTATCTGATGCTCCTCTGGGCATTGTGGTCTGTCTAATACAGGTCATTACTGCTCTATATTCTATCATGACATAAAGGACATTATATTTATATCTCAAGCTTCCCTCCACTTGAGGTATGTATTTACCATCAGATCTGTCTATTCCCTAACTGTCTTATTAATATTAGTTAATGATCCATATTACTGCACAGTTAGGGGAGCCTTATGACTACCCTTAGGGATTATCTTCATTTGTTGTTAAGCATGCTGTGCTGCTTGACTGTTTTACTATTGCTGTTAATTATTAATATACATTGATTACAGTCCTTCACCTACCAAAGGGGACTCTTTAATATTCCCAGCTGAAAATTCTCTGAGGATGAGGAGGATTTAGGTCATTTGGCGCAGCGGTTTGTTGAGAATTTTCGCTTCCCCCCCCCCCCCCCTTTTTTTAATATATTTTTACAAAGGAAATCCCAAAATTCAAGTTAAATAGGTCTAAATGGGAGATCCTACTTTGCATATACAAGTTTAACTGCAGTTCATTCCTAACTATGTGGATGTAGGACATTCTAGTTCTGTATCCAGTTCCTTCAAGCACGGACATTTTGTTTGTCGTGTTATGACTTTCATCGAATGCTAATGTTAATATGTTCTAAAATTCTGCAATTTCTTCTAGGTTGTCAGGGAATGCTGGGAATTGTAAGATGACAGCAGTTCGGGGGGGAGGATGCTGGGAAATGTAAAACTGAAGGGTCAGTGTTGGACGTTATTGATGCGGACAGAAAGAGAATAGTTTGCTTGCCTTAAAGAAATAGCTGAAGGAAATAGTGTAAGTGTTAGGAGGAGGTAGAAATTATGCAGTATATGATTGATTGTATTGATCTAACAACAGGAAAGCTCAGTGCTAAAGGCGGCAAAAATGTAAGTAAGAGTGACTCTGTTCTTTAGCGTAATGGGGAATTGGTATGAAAGAGCAGGTTAGGCTGGAAAGCCAATATAAAATGAAGTGAAATAACAGTGGCATGTGAAATGCGCTGGGTTTCTGGCATGGCGCACTCTGTAGTGCTAACTGCACAATAGTTAGTATTTTTATACACGCAGGATATATACCGCCACAAAGAGCGCGCGTCTGAGCCTGTGTGATAAATAACCAGGAGTTAATGTGGATTAGTGAAAGCCTATCTCAGGTGTGAGACAATTCCAAACTCTGTGGGGCTTAGTCATCAAAGTGAGAAGTCAACTGTCCTGAAGTGAATGAATTCTTATGACTTTGGGTGGCTACACTCCAAGGGGATTACTGACTAAAGTCTGAATTGTCTCGTAAAGGTGTGAATTCGCCACTTCCCCACACTCGGGTATTCAGAAAACTCTGTGATGTGATGAATTTGCCAGATAACGTTGGTCGCACACTACACAATAGACTGCTACTGACATGGTCTCAAATGCACTAGTGACTATGGGAATTCTGACATAGTCGCGAATGCACTATGGGAATTCTGACACAGTCACGGATTTGCTATGGGAATTCTGACACAGTCACAGATTTGCATTGGGAATTCTGATGAGGTTGCGGATTTGCATTGGGAATCCGCTGTTTAGTCAATAAGGAGTAGAGAATCAGGGCGTAGCCACCTGAAGTGATGAGAATTCACTCCAATAGTCAAATTCTCACTTTAATCAATAACTCCTCCAAAAGTCGCAAATTCTCTACTCCTTATTTACAGAGAATTTCCATAGTGAAGAAGCGAACGGCACCAGGTGCCATCTCTTGCGTGTGTGGCATAGTCAGTCAGACAGTAGCGGCCCTGTCATCAACCCCCTAATTTGACACTTTGATCTGGCGAAGTAACACTGGAGAACTCTTCTCGGCACATCTTGCCCAATTCGCTACTTTGACAAGACTTCATCCCTTGATGAATAAGGAAATTGCCTGTACACACGCACTCAAGGTAATGGGAAAAGCTCCGTAAATGTCCGATCACCATAAGTGCCTGGATCGGTCTCAAATTTGCCACATTGCAAAGTTTGCTGAATACATGAATATGGAGAACTGGCGAGTAAATGTGAATTCACATCATTACGTTACTATTCGGCCTTTTATGAATAAGCCCCCTCCAAGAGTACTTCCTAATGTAGTCATTTGTAGCAAGTTTACACAAGGTGGGCTCCTCCTCCTCCTTTTTAAATTAATAAACATAAAGTTGGGATTCGGAGACAAGATGGAAATGGAACCCATAGACTCAAATAAATTACATCTAAATGTTCCAATCTGGGCCATTATTATGTCCATTTTTCAACTGTGTTGAGCTAAGATAATATTTGCTACTAATTTCCGAGCCCCCTCTGGACCCCCTTTGGCTCTTAAAACTTAATGTTGTTAAATATATTTGAGAAGAGTTGGTATCATAGAGAAATTGGTCAGTAAAATAATATATGGCTTGTCAATACATTGTGATAAAATTGTCAATTTCAAATTCTTCAGCGAGTTGGCAACCACCAGTAAATTTACTGACAGTTTGGAAAAGCAAGGCCAAATTTTCAGGTCTCAGAGAGAAATAACGGCCAGATTATATGAAAATGTCAGGAAGAAATATTGGGTGTCAGTCATTTTTTGTTTTGTTTTGCGAAAAACTATTGCAAGGGTTGGCATCGCCGAAGCTTACTCAGCAGCAAAGAGTATTTTATTTTGTATTTGTTTAAATATATATATTTATTGAAGCAGGAAGTGATCATAAATGTCTGGGTGGCACCAGTTAGGTTTCTTAAGCAAACTAGTTACTGTAACTAAGGAAGGAATGATAGTTCTGTTCTGAATCTTTAAACCCAAAGACAAATGGGGGTTATTCACTAAAGTCTGATTTGTTCTGTATAGGTGCGAATTCGCCAGATATCGACAGTCGCAATAAGCTGCTACTGTCACAGTTGCGACTTTATTATGGGAAAATTGTCGCAATCTTAACATTAAAAAATTGTCGCGACTTTACAATGGGGAAATTGTAGCGGATTTGCAATGGGAATCCGCTGTTTGCGAATTTGACAGTCGAATTTGAACCTTAGTAAATAAGCCCCTCTGTGGAGGATGTTGGAAGCTGTAGATGACCTAAATCAGGGGTAGGCAAACCACGGCTCTGGAGCCACATGTGGCTCTTCAGCCTCCGTGTTATGGCTCCCTTCTGCCTTAATTGATAAATGAAAAACAAAAGAATAAAGGTTATTTATCAATGTAATTTTGGTTTATATATTATTTTATTTGTGTTATTATTTTCTTCTGTTTGTTGTATTTTGATGTTGTAACAGGTAAAATTAGAAGAAAAGATTAAAACTTTTTAAAGGTTTCTAAGCGGTTATGTTTTGCGGCTCCAGACTACTTTTCTTTAGTGGAAGAGGGGCTAAAATAGCTCTATTGAGTTTGCTGACCCCTGTGCTAAACTGAAAGTCAATATTTGCATGTACTGTATACAGGGCCGGCTCTCCGTATGGGCGGAGTGGGCCATCGCCCAGGGCGCAAATCTAGCCAGGTCCGGCCCTGACTGTATACTCTTTCCTAGTCACATCAGGTAATATAGAGTTTACCAAATGACGAAGGTTAGTATTAGAGCTTTATTAATTTAGAATTAAAAGAGGCCAATGAGAAGGCAACATGAATAGTTTTATTGTGTAGGTAGATCTCTTATAATATCTTCAATGTGAAGATAATTTTGAAAAGAGAGTGCCACATTGTGAGAAGTTTGAATAGTCACAAAGAGCTATGAATTTGCGTCTACTCTCCACATCCCCATGTTCACTTACTGAGCAAACTCTGGGAAGTGGCGAATATGCGACCAATTCGGTAGTCTGTGATAGTTGCAAACTAACGGAGCGCTTCGTCGCAGGTACTTTTACTATCCACAAAGCTGCGGAGTGTTTCGAAGGAGCGAATGCAACTAGGTGTACCGCTACAAATTCACATGTCTGACTTTCAAAGTGGCGATTTTCAGGGTTGATGTCAGGTATCCAGTCTTGCGTAAGGAGACTATTCATTCAAAGTGACAATGGCGACTGCCACAACATAACCTAGGGACAAGGTGACATAGAAAGAATATTCACACAATACAATTAGTGGGATATGGTGAGACTGACGTCACTGCCCTTCATTTGTTGAATTCGCCTCACTCCGCATGACTTCTCATCCTACTTCTATCCGCCTGACTGCGCCACACTACGCATGAGACAGTGATCAACGCTGTCTGCCTGTTCCACAAGTCTATTCACTGCTTAGTCAACACTAATAAGTGAATTTGCATCTATTTTGACGATGCGTCTCGAATTGTAGCAAAGTGAATTCAACAGGTGAATTCACCCTTTTAAAACTGTGTCCCATAATGTTTAGTTGCTGAAAAATATACATGTTCACTATTCACATGTACACACATACAAAAAGGAGTCACATAAATACTCATGTATCAGGCTGCCATCCAAACACACATGCAAAGATGTATGATATATACGTCACTGACCTTCGACCAGCAATTGCAGAGCCACAGCTCCCATGAATCAAAGGATGGCCTGGCTGGCACTCTCCAGTTTTCATGGTCCTACAATTCCTACAGTCCCAAGGACAGTCATCACTGAACTGTGGCTTGACAGCTTTTGTGGAGTTACAATTGTCATTGATCTCAATCAGCATCAATGTTACATTGACAGACGCACACAAATAAGTCAAATAAGCTGAAACATTGATGCATACATGATTGTGTGCATGTCACAAGCACACTGAACCTATAAGCCAGTCTGCAGAGATTTCTGCACCAGTATATATATATATATATATATATATAAAACACACTCTGCTATATGTGTTCAAAGCAGCCCACATCACCTTCTAAAAATACATGTCTAACCACTCCATGAAATGAATCTGTCCGCAATCCTCACACAGCACACGTACTGTCAGACCAATATGATATGATATTAGTCCACGCTGTTACTTTATGTCTGCGAGGTTTATTTCATCAAAACTTCTTTCTTCTTTACAGAACAGAAAATGAACCAGTGAGGATCATGATGGAGGCATCATCATAAGAGTTTCATCTCCATTACCATAATGCTCTACAGTAGTCAAGAGTCTGGGAACTGTCAATAAGCTACTGGCTGGGCAGTGTAGGATGTTGGGACCTGTTGTTCAATGATAACTCAAATGCTACAAGTCACAACACTGCTGTAGTAAATGATTTAATGAGACGATAAACCTCCTACTATTATTGCCAGTGTTCAAAATGAAAATAAAAATATGTGTAGGAACACTGGGAAAACATGAATTATATCTGTAAATTCTAAAACAATTTGTAAAGATAATGCATTATAATTTCTTGTAGAAAGGATTACATTTTACACTCCGTACCCCTTTCACCCTGCAGGGTGAATTTGCTCACATCTGATTGGTCTTTGCTACAGGACTGTTCAATCAGATGCAGATAGTTTATGGATATTAAAATTGGTAGAGTTGGCAGAAGCAAAGCCGGTAGCGGGAGGCATGCACAGCTGGGCAGCGGGAGGCATGCACAGCTGGGCAGCGGGAGGCATGCACAGCTGGGCAGCAGGAGGCATGCACAGCTGGGCAGCGGGAGGCATGCATCGCTGGGCAATGGGAGGCATGGACAGCTGGGCAGTGGGAGGAATGCACAGCTGGGCAGTGGGAGGCATGTACAGCTGGGCAGTGGGAAAGGGGGGAAAAGCTGGGCAGTTGGAGGGGAGCAGGGAGATAAACACAGGGAGACATAGCAGTATATAGCCAGATACATAATGCCCCGGGAAGTGCAGTATGGTGCATTACTGATCGGTGCACTGCAGGGGTGATGGTGACCTGGCCTTTGGAAGCAGTTCAGCTATTGATTTGTAGGAAAGTAATTTCACAGGAGGCATCTGCTGGCCACGATAAGGCAGTCCTGAGCTCCAGAGGTGGGAGGTATAGAAGAATATATGATGGAAATTCACAGGCAGAAACAGTGAATACAAAGCACTGCTTCACTGTCCTCTCCAAAGCCTCACCTTCCCAAGCAGCTCTGGTTTGCTAATTTGAAGCAGAGAAAAAGAAATAGAAAAGTGGGGGAGGGGAGGAGTGGATGGAGAAGAGACTAAAAGGTGGACATTATAGGGAGGGGAGAAAATACAGACAATGCGGAAATCAGAAGCAGTTGAATGGACTAAATAAGCCTTGATTATGGTGCAATCCACCTTATATAAAGATAATGGCTATTTTCCCATGTTCACATGCGCAAAGCATTCTACTGTCTCTAACGCCAATACCCATGCTTTCAGAGGTGTAGTCACACCCAGGGGGTCTGCGCACAAGACCACCATTTCAGGTAAATGACTTATACATCTCTCTCCCTCTCTGAAATCCATAGCAGCCGGCATCGATGGGCGGAAAATGCTGGGATTCTGTGGATAATAAGGACGACAGGTCTGAAAATAAAATTACTGATGCAACTGACCGAGAAGTATTATTTTAGTTAATTAGAAGACGTTACAAGAAAACAGCTAAAACAATATGCGCAACAGCTGGAAAGCCTCAACAGAATCTCAGCGCTTTAAACCCCCCTCATCCTAAAGCAAAACGGTATAATTCACAACATCTTTTTTAATTAAGCACATCCAACAGTTTATAAAAATATTTGGCTATAATTAGAGTCATTTTCCTTTTACACATCGAGGACTAAAAAAAAAATAAATAAATAACAGATTCTGTAACCTAGAGTTTTTCAGATAGCGGATTACTAATCTTGCCCGACACTTCCATCCTCTGTTAATATTTATAAAACGCCATTATGGATTGGAAGCAAGTGTACCAGAAAAGTTTCCCCACCACCGCAAGCAGAATAATTGGCTGTAACATGGACACATTTCAAATCGATACTTTCGTTATAATGTCACAATGCTGTCAAGAAATACAAATTTATTATTTTTTAAAATGGGGGGAATTTCCCGAAGCTCTAATAGCTTCGTTTATAACAAACACTGTGTCCACTTCACAGCAATCTTCCTCGTTTATTTGTCCATTGGCTTGAACTTTGGAATACCTATCAGCGGGAGTATTGCCCCAGACCTCATCATGATCAGTGCCCCTAGTCACTAAAATCCTTAGAAAAGGGCTTGAGTCTTATGGCATTTGTACATTATGCAGAATACAAAGTCACAGGAAGTAAAATGACAATGGGTTGGGTTCCATTTTGAATAAAAGGCTCTGACTGTGGCTCTGTGCTCCAGGCCTCATGGGAATTCAGTTGCATTCTTGCGCTCAGTGGCTGATAATTAGCAACTATACATTTTCTAGCTAACAGAGGAAAATCTAAATGAAAATGGCTTCCCCAGACTAAAAAAAAACAAACAGCGAGTTCAATTTCAAATATTTATTTTTATCACAATAGTAAAATATTACTAAGCACAGACATGTCAACGTCTAATAAACCATACCAACCAATCAGCACCTAACATTCACTGACCTCCTGCAAGTAGAATGATGAAAGCACAGATCCGATTGGTTGTTTTATGGAATCCAAGGAGGGTCATTCTCTAAAGTTTGAATTGTTTCGTAAAGGTGTGAATTCGCCAGCTAAAGACAGTCGCAATAGGCTGCTACTGTCACAGTCGCATCTTTATAATAAGAGTATATAGTCGCAGTCGCAACTTTACTATGGAAATATTGTCACAGCTGGAACTTTAAAAATTGTCGCAATCGAGACTTTACAATGGGAGGATTGTCGCAGTCGCTGATTTGCTACGGGAATCCGCTGTTTGAGAATTCGACAGTCAAATTCGAACTTTAGAGAATAATCCCCAATACATTTCCTTCTCTGTGACTAGGAGCATAGTAGGGGCAATTATACACCACAATTAATAGTATCAGTGTGGCCGTACTGTAAAGCAGAAATAGAACGTTCAGAAAAGCTTACTTTCAACTCTAGCTGCACTGAGCATGCTGGGACAGTTCTCTGGCTGCCTGTGACAGCTAGCGTAGGGATGTGCAGGTGGCCTACTTATGACAGTTAGACATTTCCTTCGACTCTTTCTTTTTAAATATTTTCTTTCTGCTCTATTATTCTGCTCTGTCACTTCCTTCCTTTTATCCGCTGCCATTTAATTTGGTGACTCAGAGAGGGACTGATGAGAAGCTGGGAATTACTTGGGACGAGTGACAGGTTGATTGGACACAGAGCAGGAAGGCATCCGTTTTGGGAAAAAGGCTGGGGGAAATCTGAACACTTGACAAACAAAAAAACTGTATTGGACATGTAAGCCGCCCCTCTCCATGTTAAAAATAGCGATGGGCTTATGATGAAACGGGATCGAAAAATGATTTATAAAGGACGCAATTTCAAAAACTATTTTTTTTTTTTTAAATATGTAATTATTTACGTCAAAACAAACGTTAAAGTAACATGCTGTTTCGGTTTATTTCTTTTATTATCCTGCTATTTCCTGAAGTAGAGACCTTCACCCAGTGTGCGGTTTTTGTAACATTTCAATAATGTTACATTTTTGCAACCTGCTCTGTAGAATAAAAAACAAATAATTCTATGATTATGTTCTGTATGAAGGGAAAATGTTATCAGACTCCAAGGCTAGGTAGTTGGAAGGACCCAAATCCGCAGAAGGTTCTACTGGAAAAATGAGTGGTACTTATTACCACTCTGCGACAATATTCTCATTATAAAGACGCGACTGCGACAGTAGCAGCCTTTTGTGACTGTATTTATCTGGCGAATTGGCACCTAGACGCAACAATTCGGACTTTAGTGAATAAACCCCTAACGGCGGTATTAAGTCAATATGCAAATTGAAATGATGAAAATAGGCGGTCCTTATTTTTGGTTTTAACAATGTGATATTTTTAATTTCAATCTTACATAAATGAGTAAAAAAAAAAACTAAAGCAAATTGTTTGGCTCAAACAAACGCGTGAAAGCAAAATCGTCGATTTCATTCCTTGATAAATATGTCCCCGGATTAGTAACTTTTTATTTCAGCCTTTCAGGGTTTTAATAAAGAATGCAATGATGTATAATTGTCGCTGCATCTCCTTTCAACTTTCACAGAAAGAAATAGTTTCATATCATAAACAATAACAGCAAGAAAAACACAGAGAGAGCGCAGGTGAAATGATTCCCTGCAGCAGCCGCACAGACAATGCCATATATCCTTACCACAATCATCTGCAAGACAGACTATTGCAAATATAAATGGCTTTCCTGAAGACAAGAACTTGTTTTAACACGCATGGATTCTAGCGGAATGGTTTCCTTACACTGACGTCAAAGACTCATTTAATTGCATATGCACTTACATGAAAGATGTACAGTGTTAATGAAACTGTAACTCCCAGCATCTCCTAGTCAAAAGCAATTAAAATGCACTGGTCAGACACAGGGGTTCAGCAACAGGGGTTGCGCCATTAACTTCTCTATCCAATGCCCCCCCCCCCCC
>WMED01001505.1:0-27343 GCA_019650415.1 Pipa parva
ACATCAGCATGCGCATAACACCAAGGCCCTCATTCACCATAGTGCGAAGTGAGCTGCGAAGCCTTCGGCTCACTTTGCACAATGGTGAATGAGGGTCCAAGTGCGAAGTGAGTCGAACACATCGCGGCTCACTTTGCACATTGGTGAATAAGGGCCTAAGTGAGCAGTCACACAAAATTTAAGTCATATATTTGCATTAATGTGCCATTTCTGTCTAGGCTAAAGATTTTCTTTAAAGTAAAAATCCAGATTAGTATTGCAGTGTGTTATATCTTATCTGTACCCTATCTGGAAACATATGCAATCATTCTTCCTATTTACTCACAAAATCTTCATTTTCATTTGAGGTTTAGACAATACATTCGTATGACTTGGGGCAAACAACACAACAAAATGGATGTAAACTTATTATAACAAACATATTACAGATTCTAGCATTGATTAAAGTAAGTGTATATCTTGAGTATGGTAAAAAAAATTATTTTGTTTGTTTGTTATTTTTTATTGGCAATTTAAAACACACACACACACACACACACACACAATTACAATAATACAGGAACATATGTAAGAATTAGGATTCATCTAAAGTGCATAATTTAAAGTGCACCTGTCACCTCAAAACTAATACTAATTTAGGTTCTGCTAATGAAATAAATGTTTTCTTTTAATATATATGTATTTTAAGCAATGTACCTTTATACAGCGTTTCTCTCTGTCATCTTCCCTGTCAGCCTGCCTTCATTTTCCCAAATTGTGTTGGGCAGGGCTAAATGATGATTGACATTATGGTTCCTGCAATCAAATCCCTGCTAGGTTGTGATTTAAGGGATCTGATTGGAGGAGCTATAATGTCAATTATTATTTATCCCCGCCCACCACTCAGGAAAGAAAAGTCAGGCTGACAGGGAAGATGACAGAGAGAAACGCTGTATAAAGGTACATTTTTTAAATACATATATATTTACAAAAATGTTTATTTCATTAGTAGAACCTAAATTAGTATTAGAGCTCTGAAGAGACAGGTGCACTTTAAGTGTGAAATTTATTAAAGTGGTAAAAAAAGTGGAAAAGGTCATTTGTAACCTTTCGACCAAAAAATTGGGCAAAATTTTTTTGAAAATTATCGAAAATTCGATACTGTGATATTTAATTTTTCCATAGAAGTTATTGATATTATGGATTTTCCATAGAAATAAACAGATTGAAAAGTTTCGATTGCATTTTCAATATCGCAATATCAGAAAAAATCAATATCACAATATCGAATTTTTGATATTGCGGTAAACAAATACATTTTTGTATAAATTACTATTCAATATCGCGATATCGGGTCAAAATTATTGTTATCGTGATATTGATATTTTCGATTTTATTACATTTCACTCTAATTAGGGCGAGAGTTATTAAACTTGGAAAAGGCATTTTGGCTTTTCTGAGTTCAAATAGAAGGCTTTGAAGTTTCTCGCGGTAAGTAACGCGAGATTTGCCTTGATCGATACTTGGCGTGAGAAATTTTTTAAATTAAATATATGCATGGAAAGGGTAGCCATACGAGGCAAATCTTGCGATGCTTACCGCGAGAAACTTCAAAGCCGTCTCCTGAGTTATTAAACTTGGAAAAGCACAAATGGCTTTTCCAAGTTTAATAAATTTCGCCCATAATTATAAGTGTAATAAAAGATTGCTCATTAGCCAATGTATACGTCACCAAAAGATTCACCTGCAATCCATCTGATAAAATCTCAACCATAATCTTAGTGCACTGAAAAATTGGGTTTAAAGGACCAGCAAGACTAGTAAAGAATCCCATTTGGACTGGCATAGCAATTATTCCAACAGAGAACTGGTAAAAATATAGTCTTTCAGGCAGAATTTGTTTTTCTTCCCCGTGGGTGCAACTGTCTTTTTTCTGTTAAGTAAACAAACCCCTGACCAGTCCTAAAGTTTCTTATGAATCTTTATAAAATCGGTATTAATGAAGTGCCCCAGAAAAGCTGGCACACCAGTGAAGCGACACAAACTCATCTTTCAAGATGACATTTTTACAAGTACAGCATAGAAATAACTGCTTTGCGGAACCAGAGAGAAGTTTTCTATGTGGGTCTTGTAAGGCTTTCACTGTGAGATTATTAAATGGGGAAGTTTGGATTCTCCTGGAATGTTTTATGGTTAAATGTCTAGCAATTTCCCATAATACCCAAACACTTAAACATAAACCTTTAAATAAAAACCCCTTTTAGACCTTTTGAGGACCTGTAACAGTAAAATGATCTCTCTGCTTTACAGAAGAAGCCAAGAATCGGACAAATTTACTCTGTGATAATTATTGTCTAAACATTGAAACAATACCTTTGGTCATTGGCTCCATTCTCGCTAAAAGGTTTTATTATACTAAATGTGGTTGGCCTGATAATTATGGTTATTTTGTAATTAGTGTATTCACAGTAAATTTACTGCAGCGGAGAGATTCCATGGAACAGCAAATTGATGTGGTGCCTGGTCTGCAATGTCATTTCACTTTTAAATGCCAGGGTTAGACTGTTTGTAGTTTACTATAAGATTTCTGCCATGTTGACTCATGCATTAGATTCAAGAGGATTTTATTATCAATCCAACCATTTACAAGTACACAGTGAGAGGAAATAGTGTTCCTCCAGGACCATGGCGCAACATAAAATACACAATACCATACAACAATACATCAGTGCAAAAACTCAGTACAACAATAAATACAATAGACACAACATAATAAAGGAACAATGCATTCTCCAAAGGTTATATGCTCAGCTAAATGTAACAGTTAAAAATGTTTCTTGGCTATATCAATTATGTCATTGTTTTCTGTGGACTTTAATATACAGCTGCTTTTTTTTCCCAGAAGCCCCACATCTCTCACCTACTTCCTCTAATAAGATGGAATCTCACGCCAGTAGTTTGATTTACAGGCTGGGGTTTTCTGGAAAAAAAAAAAAATGAAAAGATTCCAAACTGAGCTGCTGAATAGGAAGTAGGTGAGGGAGAAGAAGCTTCAGTAAGAAACCGGATGTGAATAATACATCACGAAAAAAAGCATTTAACGGTGACAAAAAAGGCAAAGAACTGATGGTGGTTAAATTGTTAATTTAAGCCTTTCCAGATGAATATAAACAAAGAATGTGACTAAAATATCCTTCAAAATACTACAGCAGCATTAAGTAAAAATAACATACTGACAATGTTCAATGTTACTGAGCAGTTTTATTTGGCCAGGGGTGTAAATACAAGGCTATAAAGGTACAAACAGCACCAGGGGGCATTGCAGCCAAAATTACTCCAAGGGCAGAAATAATAATCTCTTCAGCACAAGAAAAAATACCCACTTTAATAAAAGGCATATTTACAATCTAACATGATGAATAATGAATTATTAGACAACATAGCTGCTGTTTTGTAGGTTACAAGGATAAACCATGTTAGGTATATTTGGGGGGGGGGTCCACTGATCAACTGAGATTAGTCCAGGCTTCTCCTGGGGCACACTCCTTTCATCAGCTTCTATTCCAGCAGAAGACAGAAACAACTCAGGGACAGTCATCAACGTCTGTAACAGAAGGCTGAATGCAGGAACCACAGTAGGAGACTGAATCAGACACAAACAACAGCTGGTACATACAGTAAATTATGACAAGCAGAAAGTGAATATCAACTGCAAATGAAGCAGCTCTGGAAGTTGTTATCCTCTTTCATAAGTAACTGCTGAGTGGTTCTACCAAGATTTTACAGAAAGTAACTTCCCTGGACTGGTTAAATGACAATTCACATGGTGACTAACTGGGAGGCAGGAATGAGTTCACAAGGTATAATAATCCAGTTAAGAAAAAAAATTACATAGAAACAAAGGCAAAAGCTGATCCTACACAAGCAGACCTGTAAAGTTACTTTGTGTGTATATAACGATCATTATGGATTCAGTAACTGATGCAGTACTTAGCGCTTCCGCTGGTAAATTTATACTGATTAGACAATAGAATGTTTTCTCTTTAATTCTCACTTGGCAGTCTATTTTTCTATGAATTTAAGAACATGAAGCTTTCCAATTAACATCCTTACAGCACCTTTTTAAGCCCCTTTATCTGTTGTTAGGTGGCTGCTTTCAGCTGGATTATCTGACTTTTCATCCATTAGCTATAGGAAAATTCAGGGAGTTTACAACAGATAAGAGTCATTTTTTTCCAAAGGTTTAATGAATATTTATTTCTTTAAACTAATGACATCACCTATTTTTTATAAAACATAACACAATGCATGGAAGCCATATTCTTACATAGATGATACAGAATTATATATATATATATATATATATATATATATATATATATATATATATATATATATACTATAGGGAACAGCAAAAGGTATGGAGAGGGGTGCAGTTAAGAGACAAGTAAGCTACCCAAAGTTTCAGAAAAAAGTAGTACATGTCCTCAAGAAGGGTACACCCAGCTGAATTAGAGACTTTGACTGTCATTACCATAAAGTCACAGCCTGAAGAGATAGTATTTAAAATAAGGGCTGTTCTGTTCTTCCCAGGAGCCAGTAGTGTTCCAGTGTGAATGACAAATATAGTTATGTACTACTAGAATCTAAAGAAATAATGAAAAACTGCCCAGCAAGACTTCCATCTTGAAGATCTCCCTAGTTGACACGCTTGATGAGATTTAAAAGTTTTAGAATGCATATTATGTATCAATTAAACATAACAGAATGAACTTATACATTTGATTGTTTGTGCTTCCTACACAATAATCTTGAGTCCATGGTTGATGCTATGAGTCCATGGTTGGCAGGTCAGTTAATTTTACAAATTCTGTATTGTGGGATCTGAATCTGCTACATCACGAAGATGCTATTAGGGGGTAATTCAGCAAGTTGCGAACTCACCTTGCGATGCTTTGATTCACCTCGCCGAGACTGTTATGTGCTTGCTTCTCTCCTACACGCGCACATCAGCGAATGCTTTAAAGGTATTCTAGTCACCTCGTGCCACTCGAGTCTCCTCGCGAGACTAGAATACTTTTAAAGCGTTTGCTGATGTGCGCGTGTAGGAGAGAAGCAAGCGTGTAACAGTCTCGGTGAGGTGAATTGAAGCATCGCAAGGTGAGATATATATATATATCTCCTGATGACAAGTAAACAAGTTTGTAAATATTGACAAAGCCATTGGAGCGACTATATGAGAAGCCAGCATAATCAAGTCCATATTTAAATATAAATAAAAATTAAAGACAACTTAAAGGCATTTATGTCTTTAAGAAACTTTTTCTTATGTTATCCCAGCTTTTCAATAGCCCTCTACTTAATCTGCTCAAAGAGAAAGCAACTTCTGAAGATACAAAACAGAGCCACCATTGGTTTAACTTTGCTCTGGGCAAAAACAAATGGTTTTTCAGGATCAGAATCATTCTTTTCTCCGAAGACATCATCAACTGTAATTATGAGATGTGTACAGACCCCTGAGATTTGGTTTTTGACCCCATTGCCATGTTTAGGTTCTGGTTAGGCTCTGATTTTTTTGACAAATGTTTCAGATTATAATTTTTTTCAAATTGCATAAATTTTATTATTTCCGTTGCACAGTGTTTGAAGTGATTTAGAAGTGATAATGGCTACATTTTCTTTTCTATTGATTATTTACCCCAAACCAAACATTTGTGTAATATATTATTCTTATTTGTATTTATATTCTCCTGCTATAACCTCCATTGTCATGTTGATATAGGGCTTATTGACTAAAGTGAGAATTCGACCATTTGCTCTTTCCATAGCAAATCCACGACTGTGACAAATTTCCCCATTGTAATTGTGACTGTGACAATTTTAAAGTTGTGGCTGCGACAATATTTCCATAGTAAAGTTGTGACTATGGCAATATTTTCATTATAAAGCCGCGACTGTGACAGCAGCAGTCTATTGCGACTGTGTTTAGCTGGCGATTTAACACCTTTACGCAACAATTCAGACTTTAGCCAATAACTCCCATAATCTACCACTAGAGAAAACCTGATCAACCCATCAAGGTGGATCACTACCTTTTATCTGGGGGGCAAGGGACACTACCCCTTGGGGTATGGGGTCCCAGGGACCCCTACAAAATTGCGAGTGGTTGCAGCAATGTGAGCTACATACTTTTTTTAAAAAGAAAACCTTGGTTTGGTTTGTATTCAGTTTATATTAGTTTGTATCTATTTTCACTTAATTTGACTAAATTTAAACTTGCCTGGGATTGATAATGTCAAATTTACTTGGATAATGTGAATCTTAGCCATTCATCTTTTGTATATTTGTATATATTGTATGTATGTATATTTATATTGTATGTATGTATATTTTTATTTATAAAGTGCCACAAGGTTACGCAGCGCTGTACAATTCAACAATACAATGATAATACAGACAAGGGAAAGTGCATAACAAAGAACAAGATAAAGTAAATTACAAGCTTACAATCAAGAAAATACATCAGGCTAAGGGCGAAATTTATTAAATTCGGAAAAGCCGTTTGCGCTTTTCCGAGTTTAATAACTCGCCAGAAGGCTTTGAAGTTTCTCCTGGTAAGTATCGCGAGATTTGACTCGTGCGATACTTGTTGTGACAAACTTTTTAAATTAAATATATCCATGGAAAGGTAACTATATTATATGGCTACCCTTTCCATAGATACATTTAATTTAAAAAAATTTCTCACGGCAAGTATCGCACGAGGCAAATCTCGCATTATTTACCGCAAGAAACTTCAAATCTTCTGTCGAGTTACTAAACTCGGAAAACCACAAACAGCATTTCCGAGTTTAATAAATTTCATCCTAAGTGCCAGGCCATGATTGAAACAAGAGGATGGAGGTCCCTGCCCCATAGAGCTTACAATTTAAATAGGAGGAAGACTTACATAAACATATAGGAGGGTAACAAGTGCAGTAGCATAAAGTGTCAGTTAATTTGGTTATAGGTACCAAGTAAATAAGAAAATAAATAAAAAATATACATTTTGAATAGTTGCTTAAATATAAAATATTGACATTAAAACCAGTGCTAGTGCTTCAAGAGGTAAGCTTTTAATTTAGATTTGAAGATATTGATGGATTGGCAGAGGTAGAGGGGTATAGAATTCCAAAGATAAGGGGCAGCAAGAGAGAAGGGTTTAAGACGAGAACAGGCAGTCTCAAAGAGGTAGGAGGTCAGCCAAGATGCAGCTTGATTACAGACACCAAGCGTATGGAGAATCTGAGCAAGTAGGGAGTGATCAACAGTATCAAATGCAGAGGACAGGTCCAGGAGGATAAGAATAGAAAAGTGTCCCTTGTCTTTGGCAATCTGGAAAGCAAGTTTACACAGAGTAGTCTTAGTAGAGCGCCCTGGCCTGAAAACCAGATTGCAAAGGGTCCAGGAGATGATGGGCATGAAAATAGTCAGTAAGGCTAGTGCAGACCAGACGTTCCAGAAGTTTAGAAGCTAAAGGCAAGAGAGAGATAGGATGGCAGTCAGAGAGGCATTGAGGGTCCAGCGTAGTTATTTTGAGGATGGGTTTGATGCAGGCCTGTTTGAATAAGGAAAGATACCAGAGGACAGGGAAGAGTTGAACAGGTGTGTTAGAGCTGGTACAAGGACAGAGGAGTAGCGCTTTAGTAGAAAAGAAGGCATGGGGTCAAGCAAGCAGGTTGTGACAGGAGAGGAAGAGAGAAGTTGAGAAACTTCAGACTGGGTAATCTTTTATCTTAAAATGACAGTAACACCAAAAAAATGAAAATGCCTCAAATGCATTTCAAACATTAAAAAATATGTCTAGAAATTAAATTATTTTGCTTTAAAAAAATTCAAAAGTAACATTTATTCAAGTGCTGTATTTGAATTACTGGAATGCTAATACAAATGGGATTATTATAAAATATTATTTATTTTTGTGTCACTGGTCCTTTAAAGGTAAGGCATGCCTGTGCAAAAACAACAACAAAAAAAAACTAATCCATTTTTAACATAAAAAAATTCTTCCAAATCTGCTTAGCATCCTTTAATATTGTCAGAAATGCTGAGAAAGGGTCACCATTAGGGCTACATGTTGAGAATTTCTCAAATATAACATCAGCTACATAAATTAAGATCTTCTTGCTCTTGGTAAGGTACACAGTGGTTGCCAATTATAATTACATTTAATTAGCAACAGACTTGCAGCAATGCTAGGCCTGTTTGTGTGTCTCTGACTTATTAGGAATTTACTTAACTATGGTCCCCTAATAATCAATATCCTACATCAGATAATGTTAAATATAACATGTATTTCAGTTAAATGACTTGTAAAAAAAAAAAGGCAGTGCTGAATTGCCCTGAAATATTGGGAGTCTTTTAAATCAGGCATGTTTTATTAGGGACAGCACTTTGTCACGCCAAGCTTGCAGCAAGGTACCAATTTTACTTTATGTTTTTGTATTTAATATAATCGTGTTTAGTTACAGATACATGACAATAGAGATAGCTTTGTTGGCAAAGTTGGAAAAAGACAAAAGAAAATAAATAAAGAAATAGATTGTAGAATGTAATTCCTATTGATAACAGCAGATGTGACTGCCTCACTTGGAATTTATGACAAGTGCCCTCCATGGAATTGTTTATCATGATTGATGTCCACATTTAGCAGCCCCATAGCTTTGAACTTCTGTGCATCTGTAGCTTGATTCAAGGGAATTACACAGAGGATGACATCTCTATGAAAGCCACAGCTCTATGAAAGCTCAGACACAAACATAATGAATGAATCTGTTCACCTAATGCATAAATATGTAAAGTTCAGACATCGGCAGCAAAAGCAGACAGCAAATCTTTCACTCTACCAGGACACTGGAGACTGCATGTGACTCAGCATGCTAAACACCTTGATAATGTCTTGTTGAATTCTATTGAGATCTATCACTAGGAACTTCAGCAGACGTGGACATTTTTATTTTAGCAGAAAAGACGTGAAGAGCAAAAAAAAAAAAAACACTGGAATATTTTTGTAGCAATAAGTTAATGTAAGTAAAAGTAACTTTATGAGTCAATTTGACATGGCTGAATATATTGGGCTTCACCAGTGCTACAAGGCTCAGATTCTGTTTAACTGTTATAGGCTTGGCTACATGGGATAAACATGCTAATCCAGCATTGCCAAAGGCTGTGATAAGTCAATACATTAGCTTCTCATATTGGACATTTTTATTAGTGCCATTTCTGGTATTCCCCTTTGGAATTTGGAATTGTATCAGCAACATCTTCAAACCAAGTGCCTCCATAGATGGTTTTTAAGGAAAGTTGCACTGGGTTCAGTTGGTGAAACACCACTGCATGGTGTCCACATCTTTACACACATAGCTTATGTCATTAACAGTGATACACTGGCTCCAAACTCTTGAAAACTATCAAAACCACAGAAACAACTACAGTTTTCCAAAAAAAAAAAATTAAATATTTATATATATACTTTTACAAATATACACTAAGGGGGTTATTCTCTAAATTGTCACGTAAAGGTGTGAATTCGCCAGCTAAAGACAGTCGCAATAGACTGCTACTGTCGCAGTCGCATCTTTATAATGAAAATATTGTCACAATCGCAACTTTACTTTAGAAATATTGTCGCAGCTGCAATTTTTAAAATTTTCGCAGTCATGACTTAACAATGGGAGAATTGTCGCAGTCGTGAATATGCTATGAGAATTCGCTGTTTGAGAATTCTGCATTCGAATTCGGACTTTAGAAAATAACCCCGAAGTTTAAAATAATAAATATAGTTACAATTTTACCTGTACCACAGACTGGTAATGCAATTCAACTGTGACCGCATCAAAGCACCTCATGACTATCGCCGTAATTGATTTAATGCACAAAAGTTGGTCATTTTGATGCAGTTTGCTGAATACAGCGAAAGTAACAAGGAACTTTAACACAGTTGTCTTAGTAAATACTATACAATCTACATCAACCTTGAGACCCTTTCAGCATCAGAATACCAGGATGTATCATGCACACTCTTATTCTTAAGAATAATAAAAGATCCAGTGTGGGCTAAAGCATTCCTTTAATTAATGCATAAAGAGAATATTCAATGAGCCAAGACTATCCATTCAATTGCAGATGGCTTTTACCAATATAATAAGATAGCAGATACAGTCAATGCCTAAGTACAGCTGGTTGCAACTAGGGCACAGCATCCCCTGATACACAGTATATGTTAAACTCTATTAAAAACCCCTCCCCCACTTTTAATGATGCTGTTCTGAATTAACTGTATGTAAATTATAACCTAAGTTAACAGCCTGAAAAGGTTCCAAGGGGAATTGTGGAATATTTAAATTCTGTTTATGAATGTTGTTTAGAATTTTGGATATGAGATCCACATCTGAATTTCATACCGTTAGATATACAGATGGCAGCAGCTACATTCTTTTGGTCCTAACTAGAGATAAACTGTTAGGATTCTAATAGAGGAGAACATACTGCACGTGTCACAATGTATTGGTGATATAGGGGGTAATTCACCAAACAGTGAACTTACTCTCCGGATCCTTATCATCAGTAAGCATACCCGGTTATGCGCTCGCTGATGTCCTGCACATGGACATCAACGAACGCTTTAAAGGGGTTCCAGTCTCGCAAAGCGTCACGAGTAGAGCCTTGCGAGCTTTGCCGAGATTGGAATCCCTTTAAAGCGTTCGATGATGTCCGCGTGCAGGACATCAGCGAGCGCATAAATGGGTATGCGTACTGATTCGAAGGATCCAGAGGGTAAGTTCGCTGTTTGGTGAATTACCCCCATAATCTACACATTGTGTATGCCAATTCAGACTCATCACAAGCAATATTATTTGAGTGTTTTTTATTATAAGAACATGTTTCAACACCCAATTAGGTTAGAATGTTTCTCCTTATTTAAATTTCCTAAACTTAATTGGACTTTGGAACAGAAGATTTTTGTGGCTAATGTAGACATTTCTTTAGTAAATCGCACCCAGTTTAGGGAGAATATCACAAAATCTTGAGCACGCCAGTAGACTTCTGTCCATAAGTATACTTCCGGTAGACAAGAGGCATCCACAAGGTCGTGTGATCAGTTGTACAAAATTCAAAGTTCATTACATTTTATAAAATCTCCCACCATCTACTTTTGCTGCAGAAAAATTTATAACCTTCACAACAAGAGTTAATATTATTTTAAAGAATATCTGAGGTGTGAAACTATGCAATCCACTGTACTCATGGGAAGAACATTAGACTTACTGTTGCTTCTATTTGTACTTTTTAATCTGGCAGAATATGACGTTCTTGTGAAAGAGGCAATCCAGTGGGGTTTTACCCCACGGAGCATGTTGCAACATTTGTACCACTCTTTGAACTTCACTGAAATATTAATCTTATTAGAAGAAAACCACAGGAAGGTTTGCCAGTGTGCTGAGCGCAGACTAATTTATACAACTTTTGTTCTCTCAAGTCTACGACATATGTGAATTTAACACACATACATCACTAAATAATTTGTGGTAAAATGAAATAAAAATAGTATATATCTTAGCGGTACATGAATTTACAATGGAAGAATGATTTCTTTCAAGGTTCTTTATGCACATACAAGAGAAAACTTAACATATGTGTTTCTACTGTGATTTTTCTTGTTATACACATTTTGACAGTTTCGCCTAATTATCTTCTTTTTGACTAACATTTTTTCAACACAAATTTGAATAACTGAGAACACTGCAGTGATTCATTTTTTCTATACAAATCATCAGTTTCCCCAACCATTTTCATCCTAGTATTTTGTATCGACATCTAAAGCTATTTTAGTTTTTACTTTACCACTTCAGACCTAATGATAACGAGTACTTTTTTATGGGTTAGTTGTTCTCAGTTGTGCTATAAAAATAAAATTAAGTACATATAGTAAAAACGCAGCAAAAAGTGCAAAATCCACCATTAAAGAACTAAATAAATCATATTGATTTATTTAGCCTACAGTACATGCCAGTAACACAATAAACTCACAGTCTTGCATGTGCAATCCACTTATTGATTATTCCTGCTTCTTCTCTATGCATTATTTCACCAGTGCATGCCAACCTTTGTACCATTTCAGCTCCTCTCCCAACTGAGAAAGCTGGTGTCCAGGGCATTGGCTTCTTACAGAGCATGTGTAAAGCTAGCACTGAGTATATGCCTAATTGATATTCACAGATTAATAGACCATGTGACATTCCCTAACCAAACAATATGTGTGATGATTTGTCAGAGTTCATTAGCATATTAATGAGTATACATTATGGCAGCAATGACAAACCAGCACTGGCAGTTCTAGCACTACAGCCCAGAGCTACTGATTTGCTGCTTCATAATTGAGCAATTTAGCTGACAGACCCTGTACTTTCAGCATATTAATTATGGCTAGGGCACATTAGTTTTTATTTAAAATTTGACAATTTGGCCAAAATTTAACACTACCGTGTTTATGTTTTTGTCTTTTATCCTTGTAACTTTTCCCACTTTTTTGATAAATAGGTCAAAAGCAGACAAAAAGAAAATGAATTGGGGAGTAACTGACAGCCATAAATGATACTATCCATATTTACAGTTGCTACAACATTTAAGATTGTTTGGTTCTAATATGGTGCCTATATTGTATTGTACTGTTTAGTTCATTATGTTTCTTTAATGATGAAACTACAAGCAGTATAGGGATCTCCACGTTCTAAACATTTGGGATATGGTATTGCAAAGAGTAAACATTGATAATGGTCCGCTAATATCCTAGCTATTTATAAAATATGCACTATTTTATGGCTTCAAGTAAATATTTAGGAGTCTATTTCTACACTAAAACAATATGGATCAGATCTTACATACACTCACCTTCCAGAGGACACAGTCTTGTTACTTTCTCTGGCATGAGCTTTGCTTGTTTATGTTGACAATAAACTTCTGCAATTTCTTGCCGACACTGTTTCGACTTAGCACGGGAAAGTGCTGATATGGCCTCCTTCCCTGTAATCTCACATTTTGGAGGCAGCTCATACTTTATTTCAGGAGAACTGTTTCCACTCTTCTTGGTGTGGTGAGACTTCATACTTTTGTAACTATCCTTTGGACTGTAGTGGGTGATGTTCTTGGATGGGTTGCCCACGGAATGTAGAACCTCGTTGGAATTTTTACCCAGCAGAGAATTTTCTTTTACCTTTGCCTCTAATGCTAGCTTTTTCTTTAAGTGTTCTTTCTGCTTACTAATAGGCTTCTTTGTTAACTCAGTCTGGTATTTGTGTTTTTGAGTCCTTGGAACAAAATTGCTGTTATCGATATTCTCAAAGTCTTTAGGAACTGAGTTTTCATTGTTGCTATCTGTCCGCATTTTTTCTTTAGGGCGGTGAGAAAAATATCCATCCTGTAAAAAAAAATATATATATAAATAAATAAATAAAGGGTAAGAAATGTAGAAATGAAAGAGAGTCATGAAATAATCCATACCAGCAAGTATTACTATAATATCCAAAAGAACTGCGTTGCCCTGGAGATCTAAATAGTGCAGTACCTCTTCAACACAGTTCATAGGAATAGTAATAAATTTGCACTCACAATATAATGTAGTCTCTTGTACGATGCCTTTACGAGACTGTGCCTGTAGCGAGTTGTGTGCGATCATACGCCTTTAAAAAGTGCTGATTTCAGGTTAGCGGTAAAAGCTAGCTTTTTAAAGGCGTATGATTGCTGTATCTATGTGAGTGCTTTTCCATTTCTATTAAAAGTGTGTTTGAATAATCTACACTATTTTAGTATTTTCTATTTTCAAAGTTGCGTTTATCTGGAAATACTGCTGCACATGACTCGCTACAGACACAATCTCTTAAAGGCACAGCACAAGAGACTACACTGAGAGTACAAATTGCTACGTACTGTGTTCTAGAGGTACTACACTATTTAGATCTCCAGGGCAGTGCAGATGCTCTGTTCTTTTGGATTTTATAACTGTGTGGGGTAGAGGAATTTGCTGCAGACCCATACACAAGATAGTGAGAAAATCCTTCTGAAGCTCCTGGTCTAACTATCATTTAAACTGGATTACAAGTATTACTATAAAGTTCACATTATATTAGAATATTATATTTATTGCTAATGTCCTGTAAAGAAAATTCTTCTTCATTCGGTTTCTTGACCCAAATACTTCCTAGAATTTTCCCTCATATTCAGTTACAAAACACACAGCTGTGTCTAATATCTAATCTGAGACCTTAATGGGCAAGTAACATCACAGAACATAAAAAGTCCTATATGTCAGTTATTGCCACATTGCACTGGTAAATCATAATCTTTAAAATTGAATTCCTGAATTGTATTATTTTCAGCTTGTCTTCATTTTTGTGGTTGAAGCCGTCTTTTATCTGTTAATTAAAGACCTCCCTGCCTAGTCCTGTTGATCCTATGGAACTTCAGATACAAATTCTTGAAGTGTCCCACAAACCCCAATTTGGTTGCAAGCCAGCAGAAAGGGCGAGAATGCAAACCAATAATAATCAGGAACTGCATAGGAACAGCTTCCACACCAATTCAAGTAGCCATTTTTTTTATTGTCTTACTGGTCTTTTAAAGCAGAACTATATTATGCTTGAACTTTCTATTTTAAAAAGATAAAAACATTTCTAAAGAACATTCAAATAAAATCTTGTTAAAATACCAGGGCATTTATAAAAGCGGCAAACAGCATGTCCATAGCATGATGGAGAATACAGGCTTTCAACATGGACCAATGAAGTAGAAACGGTTATGAAAATGCTTTCAAATCATCAATACAGGCCAAAGGATAGAACTAACCACTACTGGGAGCTGTAGTCCAGCATATCTACTGTCCCAACTTTAAAAAAACGACTGGAAAAGGGAAATACAATCCCAAGGTATCGTCAAAACCATTCAACTTCCCATCAAGTGTATAACTGCTGCCTTTTAAGAAAATCATGACTTGTATAATAGTTATATAGTAAAAGCCTTTATATTTCTATATATAAGAACACTTTGAGTGGAGCTTTTAAAGGAGCATTTCCACTGAAAAAAGGTGATACTGCTGAAAATGAGGGTAGTAATTCTAACTATGCTGTCTACTTCCTATAACACCATTTTATCTACTGATATTGACTCATTACAACATAACCAACAGAGAAAAAAGAGACCCCTAAGTTCAGCACACTTAAATGTATATAAATAAATAGATAGGTCATAAAATAAAGAAACAGATACAAAAGAGATTATATAGATGAAAAGAAAATAATAATATTTATTAACAAATTAGAATAACACAGCAGACTAAGGAAACACAAAAAATTGGTTTAAAAACAATTTAAAAAGGCCAAAAGGCTCCCACATATACTAAAGGAGGGAAGAAACCCCTACACCGCTGCTTTGTATGAAAGAGATAACTAATATCAGTTGCGTCATGACATCACAACATGCTGCCGTAGCGGCACGTTCCCCCTGCAGCCTAAACTGATTTGTTTTAATAATCCTCGGCCCTGGCTGAATGGAGAAACGTGCTTTATTAGATCCTGCACCCATTGTGCAGAACTTATGTGGAGGAAATTCTGTTCCCAGGCAGACTTTCTGCATTATAGGTTCTTGCTCTCGTGCCTTAACTCCTCTCTCTCTCTCCCTAGCCAAACAATCCTATTACAGTACTCTCATTAACCAGAATAAATCAAATTCACACCATCTGTTCTCCATTTTCAACACCCTTCTATGTCCCTTGCCCTCAGGCTTGCAACCCCCCCCACACACACACACACACACACACACACACACAAAATTTTACCAACTTCTTTAGAAATAAAATTGATAATATCCACAACCAGATTGCTATTCCTCCTAATGACACAGGCATTATTCTACCTGAATCCCCATCTGAGTTTTTGAATTTTCTTCTCCTGCTACCCACTCTGAAGTTTCTCAACATTTCTCTTCCTCTTGTGTCACTTGTGTCTCTACCTGCTTGACTCCATGCCTTCTTTAATTAACTGATTTTGTCCTTGTGCTGGTCCTAATGTGTCTGTTCAACTCTATCCTGTCCTCCGGAACTTTTCCTTCTTTGTTTAAACAGGCCTGTATTAATCCCATCCTTAAAAAGCTACACTGGACTCTGCATGCCTTGCTAACTACCGTCCTGTCTCTGTCTTGCCTCTGGCTTCTAGAACATCTTGCCTGTACCCGCCTTACTAACTATCTGAATGCCCACCATCTCCTGGACCCTCTGCTGTCTGGTTTTAGGCCAGGGCCAGACTGCTCTATGAAACTTGCAAATGATCTCCAGGTTGCCAAAGCAAAGGGTCACTTTTCTGTTCTAATTTGTCCTAGACCTATCCTCTGCATTTGATACTGTCGATCGCTCCCTTCTTATTCAAATTATCCATGCACTTGGTGTCCGAAATCAAGCTGCATCTTGGCTGGTTTCCTATCTTTCTGATCTTTCCTTTTTTGTCTCCCATGCTAATGATACCTCTTCTCCAGCACCGCATAGGGTGGGAGTGCCCCAAGGTTTGGTCCTTGGCCCCCTCCTGTTCTCCCTGTACACTCTCTCCTTGGGTGATATCATCAATTCTTTTGGTCTTCAGTATCACTTGTATGCAGATGACACCTAAATTTACTTATCTGTTCCTGTGCTAACACCTGAAATACAGACTCAAATTTCTATCTCTCTTGGCAATCTCCTCGTGGATGGCTAAGCGCCACCTGTAACCTCTGTACGTTGTCTTGGGGTGACTTTTGACTCTGCACTTTCCTTCTCTAAACACATCTCTACCACTGCTAAAACCTGTCGATTTTTCCTTTGCAACATTGCCATTATCCATCCCTTTCTCTCTTGCTCCACTGCTAACACCCTCATGCATGGACTTGTTCTATCCCGCTTGGACTACTACAGTGTTCTTCTATTTGGCCTTCCAGCTTTCCAGCTCTCCCCACTCCAGACTATTCTAAATTCTGCTGCCAGAATTGTCTTCCTCTCTCCCTGGAGGGGACAGCCTTTCTCCCAATCTCTCTCTCTGCTTCTTGGCTCCCCGTAAACAAACATATCATTTACAATGTTATCCTTTTGACATTTAAGGCACTTCATTCAGTTGCTCCTTCCTACATTTCCTGACTTGTATGCCCGTACATTCCTCAATGTCAATTGCACTCCTCCCAAAGCAACCAGCTTCACATGCCAGACACCAATACTGCCCTTTCTCATCTTACACCCTTTTATGTCTCTGTTTCCCACATCTAGAATTCTATACCCGTTTATCTTCGCCAGGAATATTCCCTCTCCACGTTCAAAACAAAACTAAAGTCTTATCTTTCGGAACACTAGCACTGATATTTATCACAGATTTTTATGTATTTAATTTATTTAATCCTTAATTAGTTATTTATGCTTAATATTTGTATGAATTTATTTATGTGGTTCAACACATTGTTGCAGCTCTCATTACTATTCTATCTATGTATGTAAGTCTTCCTTAAACTGTAAGCTCTTGGATCAGGGACCTCCAACCTCTTGTGTCAACCACAACCTGGCACTTAAAGTGAAGTATCCTAGTGATATTATACTTGTATTGTACAATGCACTTTTCCCATGTCTGGATTATATTTGTAAGGCTGAATTGTACAGTGTTCCGTAAATTTGTGGCACTTTATAAATAAAATTATACATACATACTGTTGAAATTAAATCATTAATTTAACATCCGCTTGATAGCTGTTGTACTTGTGTACTTGAATTTCCTCTTCAAGAACAACTCTATACCCTAGGATTAGTCTCAAGCCTTAGTCATCCTTCAGCTAAAAACAGAACAGTCACTGGGATATGGTTTCAATTGTGGTTCTTGGAAATTATTTTGTTTGGTAGAAAAACAAAATCACTGGTCTCAGTTCTTTGCAAGTTGTTTATATAATTAGGCCCAAAACTGCAATGAAATAAAAAAAGATACAATCTTCCTGGAACAATTTGATGTGGCGCATTATGATATGTGATTGGTCAGAAACCATTTTAGTAAACAAAGGCAATCTCAAATACATGCAGTAATGGGTTAGTGTAATGGTGGTGATTTTTAAGCCAATTCCAGATTTATATGTAATAATAACAAATGGATCTCATATCATTTGGACTTCTTAGTACACTGTTGCCTCCTGTACAACATGAACATCTCTCTGCTGTATGAAGTGTTAAGAAATGTTTTGAGATCTCCAGGAAGTGCAATTATCTGGGGAATAATTAAAAACACAATGAATTTAAAATCTCACACCTGCATATTATATTAAGAGTCTTTCACACAAACAAAGCTTTGGGCAGCTTTCATTTGTGAGATGTGTGAGATATGTGTAATCTGTGAATGGTAGTGGGCCAATTCCAAACTACATACAAGAAAGTATCCCCTGTTTAATTATTATCCTTAAACCTGGCACATCGAACAGACAGACAACCTCAAATGCCTGATGTGCTGGGTATTACCAGTCAAAGAAGTACATTTGTTTTCCCATTGGTGTACATTGGCATACATAGGTGGCCACTGGTAGACAACTCCCTGGTTTATTTTCTTTCCATGCTTGTTTATCAAGTAAAATACATTTGTTAAGGAAAACAGGTATAAGTACAGCTGTATTTCTAGACAACTAAAATGCCTGTTGTGATACCCTCCATAACAAACATCCATTCGTACTAACCAACAAATAAAAGCTGCTGTGCCAGGGAGGAAGAAGAATCTGCCAAGGACAATACTGGGCAAAAGGTCAGTTCCAACAAAATGTAGTATTTCTTTTTATGGTAATGAAAATTAAGCATGAAAGAAAACCATGAAGGTAAGTGAACAATTCACACTTGACAATATGAAAAGTGAAGTAGTAGAATTATCTAAATTATTATACACACCAAATTTCTGTATACATGGGACAGTTCTCTGTAAACAGAACCGATGACATCTTCCTAGGTAATCTATTGCTACTACACAACATACTGTAGGCATGAACTGCACACTAGGTCAAGAGCTTTAATTATACATTGTTGCTGACATGTTCCAGCCTTACATTAACAACATGTGACAATTTACCAATTTAAGTCTTATGGACACTGAGCAATTTACCTACAACTTTCGTAACTGTTTTGAAATCTCTTTTTCCAGAAAGTGAAGACTCAAAGTTTTCTAATGGAAAGGATGAAGGTATATGGTACCCTGGAGAACGATTGTTATATTGTTTCTTCCCATCCCTTACCAATGGAAATTTGCTAAGGGAAGTCTTGTATCTTTAACAATAAAATTAACAGGGAACTTACTAAATGTAAAGCAAAATAGCAGCTGTTGTAATCTTGGAACATACATCTGTGAGCAGTTGATACAGAATATACAAACATTTAGCATTGCATTAAGAAAACTCTGAAACTGGGGAACGCCATATTTATATTATAGCAGACTGCAGTAATTACACAAGTCATTATATATCCCACTCATATTTATATGATAACATTCCATTATTGAGCAATTTCAAGGATGTTTATTCTCCTTCAACCTCTGAAGGCAAAACACTAAAATATATGCACTTGCTTTAAACTTTTACAAGAATAATTAAGAAAAAACATATAATAATAAGCAAAAATGGCATGCTCTTGTACAGAATTACGAGTATGTTTATGTTTATGTCCAACTGTTTCGGAAATGTGTTTCCCAGAATCCTCTTTAAATTGAGTAAAATGGTTGAAAGGACCATGATCCCACTCTTCAGGCTGGTTTTGATACTAATTTATTTATTTTTCTTTACCCTTGCTCAGAATCACTGATGCTAACTACCACTCTATCCTCCCAGTAAAGAAATGCTTCATATGGCATCATGGGCAGAGCTGGCAACTTGCTAAGCTTCATCTCAAAACTCCAGGTTTGCAAAACAAAGGTGTAAAAGTGTGTAGCTCCAACCTACTGTGTGTCGTTTCACCCTATATGGTACACTATTAAACTCAAAGTGTGCTGTTCCTTCCTTCTTATTCATTTAATTATCTATATGGTACCATAAGCAGCAGCACGAGGAAACTTTCTAAAGAAGTACTCACCTAGAAACAATTGATCTTCTTTTGCTGCCCAAATTTCACCCCCTTTAGCCCCAAAACCCATCAAATGAACTAGTAAATGGTGTAGCCCTGCCATCTCAACAACGCAAATCATGTTATCAGGCTACCACCCCCCCCGTAAGGTGCAGGACTCCAGGGCATGAGGTCCATAAGGGTTCCAGATATGATCATGAATGTGTAGTCTAACTGTGCAAGAACATTAAAATCAAGATACACATTATTTAGAAATCAATTCCATTTGAGCTATTTGATGAACACATGATTGCTTAAAACAATTACCTGGAAGAATTAGAATTGAAGAAATTAAAAGATGTATGGGTCAGCCTACCTGAAAACCAGGTGGTGACTCCTGTAATGCCACAATGATTACCTACCTGTTTAACTAGTTTGGTATTTGTTCTATAAAGTCTAAAAGAAATGGCAGCTAACGGGAGCATTACTAGAATATATTTTTCATAACAATGGAATCGCACCAGTTTGTCCATGATCTCATTTGTATTTTCTGATTTAAGTAACTTCTTCCTCTTCACATCTATAATTTATTTCACATCTCTCATTCCCTCCTCTTCTACATAGCTGCTTGTTCTTACACACTTATTTAGAATAATAACCTTTTTATCAACCACTCCAATAAGCCCCATATTTCTTCCTTTAACTTATTTTTGATAGAGGAAACATTTCCCCTAATCCAGGATCTGTTCCCATATCAGTTTGTATCAAATTATGCACTAGTAGTGTGCAATAGTGGTTACCGGCTGTGGCTCTCTATCGCTTTTCAATAATCAGGTGGTTATTCACTAAAGTCCGAACAGTTGCGTATAGGTGCGAATTCGCCAGATAAAGACAGTCGCAATAGGCTGCTACTTTTGCAGTCACATCTTTATAATGAGAATATTGTTGCAATCGTGATTTTACTATGGGAAAAATTGTCACAACTTTACAATGGGGAAATTGTAACAGATTTGCTATGGGAATCTGCTGTTTGCGAATTTGACAGTCAAATTCGCACCTTAGTGAATAACCCCCTTTATCTCTTGGCTCACCAGCCCTGCACTGGCTGTTTCCACATCTGTACTTAATATTATGGTATAGTTCTTATCATCTTATTATACGGTAATCTAATGTAATATATCATGCAGTACCAAATAAATATATGTATACATACATACATTATCCACTGTATTTGACAATTATTGTAGTTCCTGACATTGTTTTCAAATACACATCATGTTTGGTTTACCTTAGCGTAACACTTATATTGACAAATGTAAGATAATGTGAACAAAAAGAGGCCTATTACAGTCCAACTTAAATTCAACAATAAAAGGACCATTTCATGCATCTTTTTATGGATTCTGAGAAGAAAAAAGTTAAATAGGATTTTTCCAGTTGATTAGAACAAAGGAACTTCTGTGGGCCTCATTGATTAAAGGCCAAATAGTTGTATAGAGCTCTGAATTCACATCTATCCGCCACTTCCCCATGTTCACTTACTGATCAAACTCTACAATGTGGCGAATACGCGGCCATTTCAGGCATCTACAACAGTCACAAACTTATGGAGAACTTTGCATTACTTTACGTGCGTGTACACAGGTACTTCTACTATGAATTAAGGGTACTGCTCTGAATTCACCTGTTTGACCGACTGCTACGTCAGACTGGCAAATTAAGGGGCAGAAGGCAGGGATCTGCATTCTACTTCTATCTGACTGACTACGCCACACAATGCATGCTATAGCGACCACTGCAGTCTGCTTTTCCTACTAGATTATCCACCTTTTAGTCAATAATAAGAAGTGAATTTGTGACTATTTTGGCAAAACAACTTTAAAAGTAGCAAGGTTAAGCGAGGTTCCATATTCAGACTTAACCACTGTTCTCCTTAACATCTGCAACCCTGCTCCTTTTTTTCTTTTTTCTCCTACCTTCCTCCCCCCCTCCCCCCCCCTCCCCTGATGCCATCACTCATCATCACCTACTTACTTACTTACTGGCACCTTTCTCTCTTTGCACTATGTAATATTTAAGGATTCACTGACCAAATGAATGTATTACGAATTATGTATATAAGCCTCATATGTTTATTTATTTATGTAATTATCACTATTAGGAAACTGTACTGCTATTTATTGCTCTCATTGATATTATCTTCTCCTACTGTCGCAACTGTAATTTCATTGACATGTATGTTATGTACTGTATGTACTGTACATTACACTGTAATAAATAAATCTAATCTAATCTTAATTCATCCTTTAGTCAATGACGATCTGCGTCTGAAAGATGCTTTGTTTACAAGTTATTGCTAAGCAAATGCAAGCAGGCTTTGTCTTATCTTTCATTATAATTTGGTCACTGGAGAGCACTATTCAGTTGCAGTCTATGGTCGATATATTTCAGAGTATCAGCTCCCATGTATAATAATAAATACAAATTTGCAGGTAAATACTGCATTCTCTGCAAAATAATCTATAACAATATGTTTGCTCGACAAAGTAAAAGTAAACAAATATTCTTGTCTTTTATAAAGTATCCTGATAAACAAAAAGGTTATAGATACGTCTTTTCTTTATAGTAAAAGTCTTTATTTTTTAAGATTTGAATATCCCCCCCTCCCCCCACCTTGTCTCCGGGCTACTGGGTTTAAATGGTGAGTTAAATAAAAGTCTTTGACCGTCGGAGAGACAGTTACCCATCTATGCAACTAATGACTGTCTTTTATAAGAAATGTTAGCATTTCATATTT
Organism: Pipa parva; assembly: GCA_019650415.1. Taxonomy (NCBI): domain Eukaryota; kingdom Metazoa; phylum Chordata; class Amphibia; order Anura; family Pipidae; genus Pipa; species Pipa parva. Next base: position 22,875 of record WMED01001505.1, read on the forward strand.
GAGTCCTTTTTACATTCATGACCCTTTTGCATAAAAAGTGTAAGCAATTCTCATTTGCAAATTATTTTATTTTTGTTTGAACAAAATGATTAATCATATAGAGAAACAAACAGATAATTGAAAAACAGATCAGAAGTGGTAATATTCTTTTATAGTTAAAACCCAATCCTTGGACATTTAAGCCTAGCTAATGTTTATCTACCATGAAAGATTGAGAATGCTAGAATTTCAGGTTATTTCATGCTGGCTTCACTTTCTATAAATTACCTGGGCTGATATACCAGAACATTTTAATGAAACTCTCAAAGAATCCTGAAGACTCTAGATAAAATGGCAACCAAACACATGGCTGAAGCTCCATACTGGAAACATAAATTGCACAGCAGCCGTTGGTGAATGTACACTTTTAACGTACATAACCACTATTCGCTCATGCATCGCAATCTTTCCTGCTTGAATTGGCCTTGGTTTTAACAACACCCATGTTAAATTAGTGGAAAAAATGTTTTGTGCTATAACTAACAGTCGCAGTCCAGGTAGGATATGACAAGTTGGGTTATAACAAATTAAGCATACAAAGCAGTACTTGATCTCAGGTCCTACAAGATAATAAATATAGGGTGTTTCAAATTCTTTTGGGAAGACTGAAAAGTCTGAATAATACCATCAGTCACAAGCTGACAGAACAGAGAGTGAACAAAATAAACATTGGTGTCATGAGCCCAAAGCTTAACTTGCGTCAACAAGGTATTTATAAAAATCAAAATAGAATATCTTTATTGACATGTCTCAGAAATCTTTTAATCACGTCAACCCTAGAGAACACCATTATATCCTGGGGGACATTTTTATTTAAGGGGAGGGGAGAGTGAAATTGTAGCGGATTTGCTATGGGAATCCGCTGTTTTCGAATTCGACAGTTGAATTCGCAACTTAGTGAATAACCCCCCCAGGTCTGATAAGGTAAACAATGTAGGGATCTGCTAAAATAACAAATAAAATAATCAAATTTGGCAAAAACATGTATGTTGTATGATTTTTAAAGAGAACAAAAAGGAATGCATATAAGGACAGCAAAATACAATAAAGCCACATTAAATGCAATTTCTCTCATGTATATATATACACTTTATTGAAAATCAATATTGCTACACAGTAATATGATACATGAGTTATAGCAGCATGAGATGCTCTTTCCAATGCACGTGCTGAACTGATAAAAACGTAAACGTCTGGAAATCCAATTACCACAGATGCAAAAATTAACTTTGAGAAACAAGATGAATATCTAAAAAGAAGAAAGGGGCTGAAAAGTCCTACTCAGATACACCATTAAAATAAATGAATAAACTTTATTTAAAAGAGATATCATCTCCAGAAACATACATTTTGTTTGTTTTGTCAAACGATGTATACTATTAGATTAGCGGTGAGAAATATGAATTACTTTAAATCTGATAAAAATATAGTTATTTCTGTGTTTGCATGGGGAATGATCAGACCTGATGGGATCTTTCACCTGAAGGCTCCAGGTTTGCAAAGCTGGTTAATCAAAGGACTCAATATCTAAGGGGCTCCCAGTCTCCACCCCTTGAGCCCAGTCTGTTTGGTCAAGTGGTAATGTTTGGGGGTTGGGGAGGAAATGCTTATTGATCAGGATCTTAATCTATAGCACTGCCTCCTGCTATCCCTATCAAGCTAATCTCCTCTTCACTTCCTATTTCCTGTTCAAACTCATTGAGGTGAGCATGCTCAGGAAGTAGTTTTACATTAAAACTCTGCTTCTGAGAATGTTCACCTCAGTGAGTTTGAACAGGAAGCAGAAAGTGATGAGGATCACAGGATTTGCACAGCTTGACTGGCTTGATAGTGACAACAGGAGGCAGTGCAGGAGAGTAAAACCCCCGACCAGTAAGTATATCGCCATCTCCCCCATGCAAATCACCTTTTTAACAAAATCCTTTACTTCTCCTTTAAACTGTGAAACCAAGGCAGGAGACACTGAGGAACTGTACGATCTGAACTATAATACTGATACAGGAAATGCAGAGGGTATAAAACAACTGATCTATTCAGAAGACTAAAGCAGAGGAACTTCAGAACTAAAACAAGATGCAGGAGCAGAGAAGCTGGGACAGGGCTGCAGCATGGAGACTGGAAGCCCCGAGAGAAGGAGATTCTGTGGCAGAGGAAAATAAACAAGAAAGAACTAAGCAAGGCAGAGTGTAAGAGGAACACGCTGTGAAAACCCAAAGCTAAGGCTTCCCACACCTAAATATGTATTTAAATCTCCATTCACCGCATCACAGCCATAATGGGCAGTCTAGTTTAGAACCAGAAGATCACATCTTGTGACCACAGTTACATGTTCATACCTCCTGACTCATAACACATAGCAAAGTGAACTATAAATCACACTTAAGTACCTAAGAGGAGTCTTAAATTTACCTAGAACCATTTACTACATTTATACATCATTTAGGGGCAAAGGAGTAATATTTAATCTCGTGGACATTTGGATACACACTTTATGTTTCTATCCTGATGGACCTTGGCAATTTCAAGCGGAATCAGATTGAAATGGAACAATTTAAAAATATTGTGTGGTTTAACAGATCTAAAGTCTGGGAATTAAAAGAACTAATTAATATGCCATAAGACCCTTGGGGAGCAAACTATTTTGGCAGGTATGTACAGGAACAGCGCCAAATGAAGCAGATGGTGAAGAGACTGCAGCTGTTAATGTACTTTACCTTTTCCATATGTTTTATTGTGTGCCAGTAATAAATAAGTTCTATTTTCATATTGACATAGTTCAGAATATCACTGAAATGAACCTGGAAATAAAATGAAATAAACTGTGCAATGAGTAACAGTCTAATTATGCTCACTAAAAGCAAACTTAGTGGTAATGGCTGAATTAAACCACTGCAACAAAAAGTTGACATTAATTTTCAGTGATTCCTTATTAGCAAGTTCACCCTGCAGACAGCAGTTGGTAAAAGTAAAAAGTAACCACAATGTTCACGCAAAACAACAAGTTGCTAAAATATATACCATTGACTTGAATGGAGTTACTCTGCTCAGTCTCAGGGGTTATTCAATAAGGTGCGAATTCGACTGTTGAATTTGCAAACAGCATATTCCCATAGTAGATCCACTACAATTTCCCCATTGTAAAGTTGCAACAATTTTGTAATGTTAAGATTGCGACAATTTTCCCATAATAAAGTCTTGACTGTGACAATATTCTCATTATAAAGAAGCGACTGGTGAATTATCTGGTGAATTCGCACCTATACACAACAATTTACAGCCTAATTCACCATTGTGCGAAGTGAGCTGCGAAGCCTTCGGCTCACTTCACACATGGTGTTATGCGCTCGCTGATGCCCTGCACGCGGACACCAGCGAGTGCATTAAAGGAATTTCAGTCTCGGCGAGAGCACTCGAGTCTCCTCGCCGGGACTGGAAACCCTTTAATGCACTTGCTGATGTCCGCATGCAGGACATCAGCGGGAGCATAATACCATTTGCGAAGTGAGCCGAAGGCTTCGCAGCTCACTTTGCACAATGGTGAATTAGGCTGTTGGACTTTAGTGAATAACCCCAATGTCAGTTTCTACTAAATTTTCCCCAAGTATAAACTAGGTGATTGGCTACCAATGCAGGTACAGAGTACCCAAATGAGACTTAACTGTTCCTATACTAAAAGGTGTTAGTAAATAATAAACAATAGTAAAAATAACCAATAGGAAACAAATATAAATTTGTGGAACTGTTTTTTCAGTCAACAGGCTGCCATCAAAATGAGAATTAAAGGCAAATTCTAAAAAAAAAAATATATAAACCAAAATCAACTGGCATTTAATAAAATATATTTTGACTTTTATATTAAATTATCATGCTTGGGTACATAGAAAGAAATTGTTCCTCAATCCACTGCATACCCTTGTTAAGTCAATGCTAAGTCTATTACAATAGTGGATTTTAATACATTTGACCCAGAGGTGAGCTATTCAGGAAGAGCGGATGTTTGCTGTTATATTGAATCTACTGTTAAACAAGGTTGTGGTGATAGTAGTCACATTTCATAGTAGCAAAGACAATTATGTCTTCCTTTTTAGTGTCCAATATTCTCCCGAGGGAAATGTAAACTTCAAATGAATTTAATTTATGCTTCTGTATTACTGATTTATCAGTCAGGGTTGCCAGGTAATGATTGTTTCACTCACTCAAGAAAGAAATAATACACTGATATAATAATATATGAAAAAACAACAAAGATTACATGAGTAGTAAGCTGAATAACATAATCCAGGGTAGATCATGGCTAAAGAAGGAGTAAAGTGCTTGAATGTCTAGGTTTGAGGGAGCTCAGAGAATATAAATATACTGTATGTATCAGTTAGGGGTGTGCGAGATATATCGTCTAAGATAATATCGTAATCGGTGCATTATTGATATGC
>WMED01001506.1:0-26371 GCA_019650415.1 Pipa parva
CCCTTACCCATATACACCCTTACCCATATACACCCTTACCCATATACACTCCTACCCATATACACCCTTACCCATATACACTCCTACCCATATACACCCTTACCTATATTTGCTTAGAGAATACTGCTACCATATGGTAAAACTGAGAAAATAGGTATTGTCTCTTTGATACGGAAAGCTGTCCCACCTAACTAAGGATGAGTTATATCTCTATTATAATTGCACAGGTCCTGGGGTCTTTCTAGATTTTTTTAAATATTTGCATCTATATTTTTCCATGTTTCTAAAATGGGCAGTCTTAGAAATGGGAATTATGATAGACAAATGTATTATTATTTATTTCCTTTTCAATACACTATACATAAGTGGTCATAATAGACGCTGCTTTTAAACAAAAGTGCCAGCATAAAGCATCCATATATGTACTCACAATGGAGGTTTCCACTATGTATAGAAACTGTATGCAGAAAACAAACAGTGAAATACACACAATAGACTCAGCTAAAAGGAAGGGTACATTTCCTTTAATGTTTGTCTACTTATAACTGTATACTCCTAATGCAATAAATTGCAAGCAATGCATTCTGGGCCCTTTGCATTATAAAAAACCTAGCAACTGCAGTGGTTGTTAAAGTACTAAGAAGCTCAGTAAAGCACCATGAGATGGGTAGGAAATAAGGGAATAGCTACAGGGAAAAAGCACGACGTAATTAGAAGGTTGATTTATTGTAACAATAAATCATTTTATTGGTTGTGGAGGACTAAATAGGCTGCACAGGCTGCTTCATTAAATAATAATTAAAAAAAGATATAATTCTTAAACTATTCTAGACACTGACAACTATAGCAAAGTTAAAGCTCTTTAATAATGCAGAAAGATCATAACAAATGATGAGAAGGTTTGTAGAAATTGATCTGAAATGATTCATTATTTCTGCATAAAACATCACTGTGAAAATATGGTTTTGGTTTTACATTTGCTATGCCTTTTTTTTTTTTTTTACCTTGCAGGGAATTATAAAGATCTTGTAGCACTGACGTCTCCTGAATTATAACGCAGGAATCTTAGCACTTAAAGGAACATACATGATTAATGAAGCCGCCGTCTCTCTTTGAACTTGTTTAAAGTGTGGGATCTTCACCTTCAGTAATAGTTTGAAAGCAGCGTCAATTTCACATTTAAACACTTTAAATGAAACATATGAAAAATGCAAAGAGTTGAGCTCTCTTAGTAACAGTTTAGTGTTTTATAAATGCAAAAAGGAATGGATGAACTCCAGCAAACACTAGACATAAGTGGTTCTTGGGCAAATAAGGATACAACTAGCAGATATATTATATTATGCATTTGTGAAGCCATGATATCCCATACCCAGAGAAATACATATATCAAGTGTAATTTTATAATAAGTCCTTGCTATCACATGGCCTGACTAGTTCTCCCAGGTATGAATCCCTGCTTACTTAATAGAGAATATGGCTATCAGTGAATTATGTATATGACATGCATTGCAATCTCCTGTAGAAGACAGGAAGTCTTTAGGATAAAACATTGCACAAGTTGTATTGAATGTTTAAGAATAAACAAACAATACTGTAGTACATGTTTCTTTTAAGATTCACTCATCATAGCCCACCATCTTGTTGCATATTTTTGTCACTGATCCTTTCATTTTTTCTGTCACTGGTATCTAGTGTCTTTTAACAGTTATTTGGACTTTACTATCAGGGTTCAGACCGTGCCTCAGGAATTATGGGAAGCTAGCAATACTCTGGGCAAGCAGTAAATGGCCCTGCTAATTCTTTGAAATCTCAAAAGGCCATTTCCATTCGTTACGGTACTGGGAAGCACCTAGTAAACTGTTCTTAAAGGTCCAGTAGGTCAACTTATATTTAAAGGGCTAGTTTAGCCTAGCCTTGTACACATAAGACCACATCCAGAGGCAGTGCTCATCCTTAAAGAGAGAGAGACTACAGTAAAGTGACAGCACACTGCCAGCTAGAGCCAAAAAAAATCTAACCAAATGGTTGCATCCCGGGTTGGCAGAACCTGGGTTGCCAGAAATAAAATGCAATAGTGTAATATTGGTAAGAAAAAAATTAATTTTTCTTTCAATTTTCTTAGCAATAATACTCTATATCATTTTATTTCTGAGAGCCTACACTCCCTATAGCTGGTCTGACCAACAGGAGACTGGTGACTTTTGCAACTGAGAATCATCTAAGTAAGAACCATAAGTGAAGAAACAAATAACATCCAGATGTGAAGAAAGGTGGGGATTATACCTTAAAAGAATCCACTGCTTATTTGTCAAGGAAGCTAGTGAGTATAACTATCTTAGAACGCACTTGGTGGCAGTAATATCTGCACTAGAGTTTCCTTTATTTTCACCTACAGAGTCAGCGTGGTACTCCTACTTTCCAGTATTAAATGAATAGGATGTGGCTGTTCTATGATGGTTTGCATTTTCCTTGTAGTTGCATTAAATCAGTGGTTCTTAACCTTGTTTGAGGTGCCAAACCCACCAGTTTCATATGCAGATTCACCGAACCCTTCTTTAGTGATAAATCACTTGACCTCTTTGTCTTGACCTCTGTGGCGGAGGCTCCGCCGAACCCCTGAGACCGACTTACCGAACCCCTAAGGTTCGATAGAACCCCGGTTAAAAACCACTGCATTAAATATATCTGCTGAAGCCAATGTACCAGAGCTGCTTTTACATGATACCAACATGGGCATCCACAGTAAAAGTTATTAGGTGGGTAAAAGACATTGCCATGTCATGTGATTAAACAGCAGAATGATGGGTGCCACATTATTATTAAAGTTGGTGGCAGCCATCCATTAGACAGATATCTAGCTACTCCTGATGCACCCCTCCGGGGTGAGGAGATCATGGACCATGGGCACCTTCCAGGGTGGTCACCTGTACTCCCCCAGACACCCATGAATAATAAGGGAAAAGGTACCTAACTTACTTAGAAACGCACAAAAAATACAAAAGATAACATTTTATTTTACATTTATTGTTTCTACACAAAGCAAAAATCTTACTGGTATAGTGTGAAAAAATCAATATATAATATATAAAGTATGACACAAAAGAAGAGAAATGGGTTAATTTAGGGCTGAATGTAATGTATTCACACTGTAGAAAAGGTAGCATTCAATAATGTGTTTTCTAGTTTAATTTCTCATGACCTCCAGGTCACTTTCTGTCAGAATTATCTAGTAATGAGTGATACTTTGCAAGCCATGGGTATGGGAATTGCATTTTAATAAAATGATTGATCAAGCACAATGACCTTGAGATACTTGTGACCTAATAGATTAAAACATGTTTTAAGTACAGGCTTCTAGCTTTAATCAACTATATTGACTTCTCTTTAGTCATCATAATGAGAATGAGTTTTATGACTGTGGAGCCCTGCTGAAAATGTTTGCCATCACTAGATTAATTGTCACAAATTCACAATGAAAAGGGCTATAGGCAACTTCCTGCAACTGGATTGATGAAGAATATCTGAAGTAGAATCAGCTGCATTCAGAAAAAGAAGATTAATCTTTAAAGGACAAGAAACACCTTTAAAAATCCCATGGAATAGCAGCCATCTTGGAAGTTAAGTTCCTAGGAGCTGCTTCTGCTTACTGTTGTGAATACAAATGAACATTGTAGGGGCTTATTCATGAAAGGGAAAATTCAACTATCAAAGTGAATTTGCATAATTTTGTGTTGCTAAGCTCCCATAGTCACAAATTCACTTCTCCGCATTCTCTAAGCAGTGGATTTCCATAGCGAACAGCATCAGATGTGACTTTGGGCTGTGTAACTAGTCAGATATTAATAGGATGCATAGTCATGCAGAGTGATGCCATAAATGAAGTGCAGTGACATCACTGTTACAATGGCAAACATGTAACTAGAAAAAGAAGCGCAAACAGACACCTGTCACTAAGTGCCTTATCAAAATATGAATAATCAAGGTGCAACAACTCCCAATACAAATTAGAGTGATGGGTAAGGAGTGAAAAATGATTTAAATAGTATACACCACCACACGTGTGATACAATATTCTGCTCACCAGAAAACACTATGTTTTATGCCTTGAAACAGTATTTTGAAACTCCACATCAGATGAACCAAATACTTTTCTCAGAGATACAAATGGTGAAATAACTTTCAATCTGTGGGTAGTGTCTCCCTCTTTAGATATATCAACCACAATACGACTGAAGATTACTTTTCAGACATCTCAGGATATAAGGTCATGAAACAAACGAGAGATTTTTCCATAGTGTAAATACATTTATTAGAAAGCCAAAAAGGTAAAAGAAATGATACAAACAATCTTTAAATCAGCACATAAAAGTATGTCTGTGGTAACTCAGTAAAAACATCCATCAAACAGATGACAGTGTGAATCCAGTAAGCTGCAGTCCAAAGATTCGAAACACAGCTAGGAATGGAGAAAAAACGATGCCCAGCAGGTCACTCTACGCGTTTCGCATGGTCTGCTTCTTCAGGAGAGTTTAATAATAATGTGTGTTTTAGTCTAAAGAGTGGCCGGCTTTTAAACGCTGAGATCCCGCTCCATAACCCTGAAGTGATGACAAAATCGTCACTTCCGCATCGGTGGAACGCACACTTCACGTTATAAAGAAGCTGCAATCAAGTTTTTGGACTTTTTGTTTTGGACTCATCATTTGGACTGTTTGGTTACGAACAATTTATTTTTGTTTTTAAAAAATATTTTTCATTATTGCGCTTCCCAGTTCACCCCATTTTGTTTTATCACTATTACAATGTTCCACTAACGGTTTTAAGTGAATATTACAGCCCTTTCTATGGCACCCTGTCCCTAGTTCATGTTGTCACTTGTTTGCAGTCATTATTGTCACTTTTAAATGAGAAGTCACCTTACGCCAAACAGGAGCCCTGGCATAAACCCCCTAATTCGCTACTCTGATCTGGCAAAAGAAATTTGGTGAATTCAGAGTAGAAACCTTGTCAAATTTGCTACTTCGACAGACTCTGACACTTGATGAATAGATGAATTACCTGTGTACATGGACACTAAGGCCCTTATTCACCAATGTGCGAAGTGAGTCGAACACTACGGGGCTCAATTCGCACATTGGTGAATAAGGGCCTAAGTGATGCAAAGAGCTCTATAAGTCCACATATATACATATTATTTTCCAAAATATAAAATTGCAAGAAATTCAAAATGAAATATTGTATTCATTTTAAGTGAAATACAATAATGATTCTTTTGTATAAAGGTTTTTTTCTCAATATCTGTTCTGAAATGCATTATTTTTATTACTGTTATGATTACTAAATGGAATAGGTTAAATTTCAAATGCCCTCCTATACTCTTCCCCTAACCTATTACTATGCCCATAGAGAGAGTCTGAGATATGAGAACTTCTATCCTGGGAGAGTTTTACCTTTTGGCTCCTCCATAATGTCATGTCTCTAGACAATACCAATCTTGCAAGGCATGGCATTTACTTCAGGTCCCAAGGCAGCAGCTCAAAAGGATATACAGTTTGTTATTGTTTAGTTGTAGACAGATACCAGTTATATCCCATCAAAAGATGCTGTACCCAAGCATTCGTAGCCCAAGCAAGGAAGTATTGAGTATTTGCTTCTTGAAATAAGGTCTTTCCAAACAATGATCTGTGCAGAACAGATCAGAATATCCTATAAAGTTAACTATAGCTGTCAGTTTACTGGGCATTCGTGCTGTGAGATAATCCGTCACTGTGAGATTAGTGTGACGTATAGATTTAAAATCTCCAAAATTTAACATTTTTGTCAATTCTGAACAATTGTTTTTAAATTAACAGTAACAATTTGTCTCTTCTGTGTTAAATACACTTTTACTATATATTTACTGAAAGTACTGCCGGTCCCCTCTTGTTTGTTACAGAACTGTGGGAAATGTCAGCACTGGGATGCTACTATGGGTAGTACATAAACTAAAATATTTACTGCATGTTTATTATGAAATTCACAGTTAATTTAAAGAAAATAAAGTCTACACATCATTTCAGTGATTCAAAAGTGCTTTCAGATAGGAACTAAAATGGATTGATATACACATGCCATATGTGGGGGAAAAAACTTTTCTACAATACAGATCTGTCTATTTTCATAACATGACGTCTCATCAAAATAATTCCACTACATTTGCTTAAGGATATCTGTAAATACCTTCAGACACTGCAGGAACATGTCTCCTGATTGAGTTTAATTATGTAAAAAGCCTTCCTTCCTAAACCTATTAGAAGTATTATAGAATGTTTATGCTATACGCATCTTTTAAATGTCTTAACTACCTTTCTGCTCTTTCTAAAATAAATCAAAACATAGAATATTTAAAGAATCATTTAGTGCGAAGTTGCATATCTGTACAGTGTATGTTATATTTCTAATTTGTTTCCAAGATTTTGTAAGAAATTTATTGTGATTTTGCTACTTTTGTATAAACCTACAAGTGTTCTGTGTTTAATAACAGTGTTTGTTGTATGTCCCGTTAAAATGTAAACTGTGAGGGGATGTAAAAAGTAGCAGGAACCCCTACAGGCCACGGTGCAGAATTGGCCCTCATACCATGACAGCACCTCCCCCTCTGCTTCCCCGGAACATATAAAGGTAATGTAATCATGGGAACATAGACCACACATGATCCAGCCTACAAAGGGGTTGCAGCAGACCAGGCCAGTAGCCAGGTCCCTGGGGGTTCTATAGTTACACCACTCGGTGTAAGTTATTTCACATCATGTACAAGTATATGAAAAATGCTTTTTATGAAAAAATTGCTGGATTTTCCCACCTTGTCTCTAAGTAGACACATGATTTCTGACTGAATTGTTTAATGTCAGTTGTAAGAGATTTTTTTTCCATTTAACAAACTTTGTAGGCACTAGCATGATTTTAGTCCCAGTCTATCATTCACATGGAAAGTCAATTTGTAGGGGGTTGTCTCCAACATGCTGGTTAGCTGGAAGCCCAATTTCCCCATTAAAGACAGCCATGACCAGTGTATACTTGTGCATTTTTACTGGCTGCATCCATCATCTGTGGGTAAACTGTGTTGTACTGCATCTTGGGTAAGTCAGTTGGGCTCAGATTTTATCATTGACCTGGAGTTAAGAGCTGGGAGGGCTCAAGCCATGAAAGCAAAGGGGGATCAGGCACATATTTACAGTTAATGTGGGTGACTGTACTGCAAAAACTGGCTAATGTGGGACTTCCACACAAAGGATTTCACTTAACTGCACGGTTAAGAAGGCAATATTTATTTTTTCTTTATTCAGGTTTACTATTTTGCTCATGTGTTATATAAACCTCTTTTGTTGCTAAGACTCCCATCTTATATTTGCTGATAATTACTCTGTACACAAAATTAAATGTTTCACATGTATATGCATAGCCAATCCAGAATAGCTGTCATTTCTTAGTTTGTTTTTCGCATCATGAAACATTTCCTTCTAATAATCAGCATCTATTTTATTCTTTATGAATGACTGTTTTTACACTGGGCACCCACTGAGGGCTAATTTTTACCCTCCTGTTGTGAGTTGCTGCTGTTATGTTATTCTATTCATAGAGAATCATAAGTGGAACAGGATTTATATTGCTGTCTGGCTTGCTTACTCTTTAAAAAAAACAAACATCACTAGAAGTATCTCCTAAAATATTGACACATTAAAGTGACATGTCTCATGTTAAAATCCAAGAGGGAATCATGCAGAATATTGATTGACATATTGTTTCTAAAGAAACGCAAGTTTGTTGTGGACCATGATACCTTTTAATCAGCAAGTACATTGCTACAAAAAGATAGATTACAAAGACTCAAATCCCCCATTGCTTATTACTCTGTTTGACACATTTAATCGAACACCATATTATTAATTAATGACTGCAGAAGTATCTTTCATTATTGACAGCCTTTCTGTATCAGTGATATGTTCATGACACTAGATCTTGTATTTAAATGTAAGTCCAGACCCACAGGAATACACTAAGCAACACTATATCATCTGAGATATTTGTAAAGTTGAAGGTCTCTTTTTTAAGCACTGGTCTGATCATTAGAAGAGGTGACAAATGCAGTCAGGCGATTATATTACTATCTAGTGTCAACATTTCAGATATCTTTATTTATGGGTAGTTTCATACTATTATTTTTTTTTTTTTTAAAGTTCTATTAGAAGTGAACTGAATCTCACTTAAAATATGCCACTGTGTGTAGCAGGCTGCAAATACTGGGAAGGGAGGCTTGCTGAACAATGTTCATTAAATATAATGTACAATTTTTCTCTAGTTTAGAAGTGTATTAAAGGACCAGTAACACAAGGAAATCAAAATTCCCAATTGGATTGGCATGACATTTACTCAGCATATGTAAAAATGTTATCTTTGAAGATAAATTTGTGAAATTTGCTTTCTGTTTCTTCTTATTTTTACTGAAAGCAGCCATGTTAATAAATAGACCTCACCCTACCCCAATGTTTTCTATGGTGCTTTACATAAAGCATATACAAGAAGTGTTCCCTACAGCTAAATAGCTAATTATTGTACTTCCTATACACAATTCACCATTTTTGGAAGCACAGATTGAATATATAATAACTATAAATATGTGAGGCATTTTCAATTCTTGGTGCAACTGTTTTTATCATAGTCAGGAGCAGTTCCATGACCATGGAAAAGCTTTTATATTGGAACTCCAAGGCGACTTTTCACATTCTCATACAATATAGAAGGGGGAACATTGACTTTTTTATACTGTTTACAAAATAAAAAATATTTACACCTTGAAACTTATTTTACCACTTGACATGCATTGCTAAAACAGCATTTCTCATTTCTTGTTTCAATTTGTCTTGTGTCATCATATTACTGGAATACTTGAAGATTGTAATATTATACTATAGCTTGCTGTGAACGGCTACATTTCCCATGATGTCATATCACTAAAGCTGTAACCACTGGGCCACCACCCAGGCTGCTATAGAATGCTTAGCAAAGCACAGATACCATGGGTCAGCTAATGAAGAATAGGAAGAAACTAGGCTGCTGATATTTTTTTTATTATGTAACCAATGGACAATTAACCAATGTAAAGTGTAGAAAATTAATTACCAGGATAATAGATTATGTACAAACAAAATAATAAACAGATTAGCTCAGATCTATGTAATCCAACTACTGAACACTAACAGACAACTGTGCTATTGAGTAACATATCTGTGCTACACTGTCATTGTGTAGTGTAACTGTTGGATAGTTGGATTGTGTGACTTGATAGACACTAAGTGATGTACAGTGTAATTTATTAAGAACTAGAGTATTGTTTAAAGGAAACTGCAAACTGGGCTATGAGCAATGTGAAATATAACTATTAGACACTAGGTAATATAACTGGGTATGCTGAACAGTGTGCAGCCAGTATAATCTATTGGTATGACTGCTCTGTCACTACTTTATGTTTAGGTCACTTTATTGTTGGTTCATCCTGCAGTTCTCAACATGCATCTTCTACTCTGGATCCCTAAACACTGCAACCTATAACTATAGGGTATACTGGGAAATTACTTCAGACCGGGGGTTTATAAACAACATAAAACACAGTAGAGGATCACAGAAGCTAATGCCTTCTATTCATTTTCCATACATTTTAATCTCAAAGACCCAAAGTCTATTTACAAAAAGGCATACCTCCCAATATAACAGGGGGGAATAGAGGAACAGTGCTGTTACTTGCAGCCACTGGCATCTTCACCTTCTGATTTCCAATTGGCTGTGCACAGTTGATGTCATTAAAGACATCAGTGGTTTGCTGCCCACTCCCCCTGATTGGCTGTGCATCGGTGACATCTATGACAGAAGCCAGTAATCATGTTGTGAGAAGGGGGATGGAAGGGGAACCAGGGCCTGGACTGTGGGACATAACCCAAAAAATGGGATTGCTCTACGGAATCTGTGACATTTGTGGGGTATGCAAAGGTTGCATTGATATTGTAATAAATAAAAAGTTAGTTTTGCAAAATATTACAAATTAGCCAATTGCCCAAGAAATAGTTTAATTAGAGGCAGGTGGGGATGTACCTATGCTTAAAATGGTAAAGAAGATGCTTTTTGGCAACAGGCCTGGAGTTTAAGTGTCCTCTGGTACTCTGGTGGGACAGTCAAACCTTGTCAGAAAATAAGACATGAAATCGTCAGTAATGGCAGAAGGCAACTTGTTCTATGAAGGTTTCCCCTAGGACCATCACAATCTATACATTTATTTTCTGAGAAACCAACTCGTTTAAGTTCTGAGTGCAAATAATCCTGTTACTTCTAGTCTTGCAGGTTAAACACCTTACATTTAAACGACATATTACAGCAATGTGTTTTAATAATTGATTCTAGTCAAAGTGCAGATGAAACGTAGTTTTTAATTTACTGCACTTTAAATATACACAGCTTTCCTTATAATTATACAATGCGTGTCAAATAAAATGGCTCGTTCTTTTTGATTACAGTCTCTCGTATCAGCTTTTTACTCATGTTATATCTTGTGTTTGTAGTTTTAATCAGTTATGTTCAGAGAACCATGTACAGGTATTTGTTAGGGAGAGGCTCCTGTTTAGTTTTGTTTGTAATATAACAATAAAAACACTGGTTTATGAGATTAGATATACTCTTATTACTCAGTATATTTTTCAATCTTAATGTGTCATTTTCTCCCATTGTTATATAATTTTATAAGCCCTGAAAGGATTCATTGTTCTGATCTAAGAAACAGAAGAATTGTCTTTCATGTGCTTACTTCTTTGCTATCAGTGCTATCTAAAGTCTATATTTTCTTTTAATATGTTAAATAAACATAGACTTAAGTAAATGATAATGTTAAATGTGAATTTATCAAACAAATATAAATGACTTTTCACAGAAGCAAAATATAAAAGGTAAAATTAGTTCAGTGAAAAACTGTATTGTTGAGACTAAGGGCGAAAGTTATTAAATGCGGAAAATTTTCCGCACGTGCGTTATTTTTACTGCAGAATCGTAATTCTGATCACGCGATCGGAATTGCGATCGTTTTACCATCGCGCGATGGTAAATCCGATCGATTTACCATTGCACGATTGGAATTGCGATCGTGCGATCGCAATTCCGATCGTGCAATCGGAATTTCGCATCGGGCGAACGCTTCGCCCTTAATAAATTTCGCCCTACGGCTAGGTTCACACGAGCGTTATGATGCTCGTGTGAAAAAAATATGGCTCAATTAAAGTTGATGGTACTTATCTAGTTCCACACACACCAGCGTATGATGCGCATACGCTGGGTCTGGAACGCTGTGTGTCGCATTTTGACCGGCGTATATACCCTGTGCCTAAAATGTGACACACAGGAAGTGATGTGAATGCCGAGGGAGTGTTCACACTGTCTCTGGTAAGTACCACAGAAAAATGCCCTCAGTATACTCAAGGGAAGGAAACTATACTCCAAAGGACCTTGTATGGAATGTATGGAATCAGGATGTGATCTAAGAAGTGTATGAAGCTCGTGTAACATGAATATACCTGTAAATAAACAGTTCCTATTGTGTGCCCATTATTGCAAAGAGGTACAGGCACTACCCCTAAAGTAAGCAGGGCCTACTCCCCTGATATGGCTGTGTGAATTCTGTGGATAATTTCCCCAAATGGAGACATGTAATCACTAGGATAAGTGAAAACAGCATTACACAACTATAATATCACAAGGATGCTTCACTTTAAGTGCTATGGTTGAGGTTGATACAAGAGATTGGACGTCCCTGCCCCATAGAGCTTACAATCTAAGCTCAGCAGGGCTTGCTTCTTTTTCATCAATGACTGTTGTTATGGTAATGGAAAGTGTAACAGAAGTATTACCATAACATTAGACACCCTGCAGGAACACACACAGTTATGTTCTTATTTTAGCTGTAACAGATATCTTTCTCCTTCAGTATGAACAATATTAGATAAGACTGCCACTAATGGGATTCATTCATCATGGTTGCTCATTAAGGAAATTGGGAAAATTACATTATTTTCACTTTGAATGACATTTAACAGTAAATCTGTACGTAAGTAACTAATCCTATTCGGTGCAGTCCCATAACCAGTGAAGAGGCTGTGTGTAGATATTGGACCTCATTTTTAAAAGACTGAATAGTCGTGTATAGCTATGATTTCATATCTATTCACCACTTCCCTTTGTTGGCTTATTGGATAAACTCCGGGAAGTGACTAATATGCTACCAATTTGGGTTTCTACAATAGTTGCTTATGGAGCTCTTCGCATCTCTTTGCATGCACAGGTTCTTCTACTATTGACTAAGCTGCAGAGTGTGTCAAAGATGCAAATGCAACAAGATGAACTGCTCCAAATTCACCTGTTTGACTTTTCCATTTCAAAGTGGTGAATTGGGGGGTTGATGGCAGGGCTCCAGTGTTGTGTAAGGTGACTATTTATTCAAAAGTGGCAATGGTGACTGCGACTAAATGATAACATAACCTAGGGACAAGGTGACATAGAAATAGATTGAATATTCACAGAATACAGTTAGTCACTGTCCTCACTTATCGAATTCACGCCACGCATAAATATGCTAGTGTGGACCTAGCCTAAAGCAAATTTGGCTGAAGCTTTAAATGCTTTTCCTTCCTCTGGACCAACAAGAGTAAATAAAGGTTATTTACTTGCTCCAAAATCACCTTTTTTTGCCTGTTTTTATGGCTTTGTAACTCACTTCGACTGTACATATACTGTATATATATATATATATATATATATATATATATATATATATACATCAACTTGATGAACCTGTGTCTTTTTTCAACCTCACTAACCATTTTTACTAGCATCTTTGGCGATAGAAACCAATTGTGGAAAAACATAAAATATAACTAACATCTGGCAATAGAGATCTGCTATTCTGTTATCTGTATAAAAATAGAAACAAATCAAACTGGAAATAGATGTGTTACACATCCTAAAATGACATTAAGATGTACAATAGTACACAGATATACACCAGGACAAAGTGGTGTTCTGTTATATTTTTGGTAATAAAACAGTCATGGAGAAAGTTTTCAAGCATATGTTAGATATATACCCATTATATATGTTTTACAGATCAATTTAGGTCCTATTTTAAATGTAGAAAATAGGAAGAAATACTAGAGCTTAGTAACATTTAATACTCCCACAAAGTGCCCTTTCCATTTGTTTGCAATTTAACACCTAGACTTCTTTTTTGATCTTTGTAAAACTGTTGGAACACTAATGAAATGTTAATAAAATGAGAAACACATTTCGCAATGATTTGAACTTTTTGCAAGTCTCTTGATATCACGGTTCCACAGGTAACAGACCCGAATAGTTATTTCTTCTAGAGATGTGTTTGGATCTCTGTGGTTTGATTGTGATTTCATCACTTTCTTCTGGTCTTGCTCAGGTTCTAAGATTCCGGGGAAGGTTTTGGTGCTGTTTTTTTATTTTTGGTTGTGAAAACAAAAATGGGAAAAAAAAATTTTCAGGTGTTTTCCGCCTGTTTGGCATCACCACATCAGAGTGGAGAATTAAGAAGTTGATGGCAGGGCTCCAGTGTTGTATAAGGCGACTATTCATTTAAAAGTGACAATAGAGACTGCAACAAAGTGATAATATTACCTATAGACAAGGTGACATAAAAGTAAATGCAATATTAACTTATATACAGTTAGTGGGATATCATGAAGATGCCACTGCCCTTCACTGGTCGAACTCCCATGACTTCACATCCTGATACTATTCAACTGACTGTGCCACTCTACGCATCCTCCAGAATCCTTCGGCGTTCACTTGTTCGCCAAGCCTATTCGCTGTTTAGTCAATAAGGAAAAGCGAATTCATGACTTCCCCAGTGTAGCGTCATAAATTAATGCAAAGTGAATTCGACAGGCGCATTCGCACTTAGGTCAGTAATCCCCTTAAACTTGCAGAGCAGCTAGCGATGACAAAGAGGATGAAAAAAGCATGTAATCATGGGTCCACATTTAAATGTGATTGCTTTATGCTTACCAAATATTTATGTAAAGTATTCTATAGCATGTTATGGACTAGCACTGTACAATGTACATTCATTAGAGTTAACAATATTTTACACTGCTGCATTGCCAGTGCACCTGGTTCTCTAGAGCTACTTATATTATTAGTTGGTTGAAGAAAAGTTCTGGCACCTTATTAATCTTTTTTTTACATAGGTTTTACTAAAAATGCTACAACCAGCCTGCAGAAAATGAGTCTGTGTAAGCACAGAATTATTCACACCTTTCCCAATGTTCCTCTCATTAGATTTAGCGCAGTGAGATAAAATGCTAAGTTGGATAGCAAAAGAAAATGGCAGTCATCCAATAATTTGATATAAATAATCAGCTAGTGAAAATGAGTCAAACTGAAATAAATACCAAACAAGAAAAGACAATTGATTTTTAAGAGAGATTCCCTGGGATAGTGTCCCTGTCAGCAGTATTGTATGTCGAGCGTTAGAAAAGTCTTTGAACCATTCAATAAACCAGTCAACAGGCAAGAAGCAATTGACAGTTTCATCAATGTCACAGAATATGAATGACACTCTTAAAAGACCTGTATCACCGAAAAATGAAAAGAAATTCTCATTTGGATAGGCATAGCAAATAATACCAGCACTTGTAAAAAATGACCCTTGAAATTGGAATCCTGAATTGAATGGCTTGGCATTCTGTTGCTGAATTCAACCATCATTTCTCTCTTTGGTAAGCAGACCACTTTCCACTCAAAATTAAAGTAATTATATTTTTCAAATAAAATAGAATATTTTCTAATAGTTTTTTCAGGGAGATCATATCAGATATGTGATAGGCATAAAGGCATATTGGATATCTTAAGTTTTTGGAATTAATGTCCACATTAAGCCAAGACAGGACAAGTAAGGACTTTGCATAGGAAGATTCCATATAACAAATTCTAGTCACTTTAGGCAAAGACTAAATAAAAGTTTGTAGTATCTACATTAAAGCAATAAATATGGAACCAAACATACGGCTTAGAACTGACCACCTCCTATATGTACTGTATTTATTTGTGCACCAAAATAATGTGTAAAATAGGTTTAATTCGCATCACAGCCATGATCTTCTTTATTTTTTTTATGTATATTTTGGATTTTTCATGCTCAATTTTCATGCAATTGTTGCATAAAGCTGTGAATTCGCCAGGTAAAGACAGTCACAATAGACTGTTACTGTCGCAGTTGCGTCTTTATAATGAGAATATTGTCACAGTTGTGACTTTACTATGGAAATAGTGTAACTGTCGCAACTTTATAAATGAACGTAGTCATGACTTTACAATGGGAGAATTGTCACAGTCGCGGATTTGCTATGGGAATCCGCTGTTTGAGAAGTCAACGGTTGAATTCGAACTTTAGAGAATAATCCCCTATATCTTGCTAGAATAATAGTTCACTATACTATTAACTACCCAATCAACTGTCCTAAAAATAGGCCAAGTAAAGAAATGGTTGTTCATTCAATATATACTATCAGCCTAGTAGATGAGAATTTCAGTCACCCAATGGAGTGAAAGGTAAAATTGGACTGTATCTGGAAGATTGATAGCCATTTTAGTTGCAGTGCAAATGATGAACAAAGAGCTTTGTAATGGCTTTAATAGATGTGACCTCCTTGAAGGTTGCTGCAGAACAGAAACCCAGGGGTAGCTGTGACTGAAAGGAAACTGTAATTATCAGACATTTTTCACAATCTTTGTGCTGGTAGTGAGCTGTCAGATTCTCCCACTCTGCTTCAGGCAGCACAGATGGTGCTGCTGTACGTGCTTTGGGCATAATATTAGGAACATATGCACAGCTTGTGATACTTATTACATTATGGATAACGAATGTATGTGTTATTGAGTCCAAAGTTTACCATACTAATAAAATGAGTATGTGCATAAAGTGGCAAGAAATGTATTCACCTCTTTGATTCAATATTATTGTTCCTCGTTGATAAAATACTAATTATTAAAGTAGCAGAGCAATGTAACGCCCTGGTCTAAGTCAGCCAGTGATTGAGAAGTGCATTGAGAATTAGGAGTATAATTACAAAAAGGTGAAAAATGTATAATCGTGTTTCGCCCCTGTTCTTTACCACTGCAAGCTGTTTCCTCTGTTTCTTCATTTTATTTAAAGAAGTTTAATTATACATATATTTTATATCGTATATAGGAATTAGATCTTTTTCTCTTGAGTCAGTTTCCATTCTAATGAAATAAAGTGTCCCATCAGCCCTGGTATTGCAAGTTATTGGTCAACGGTCTTACAGTATTCTCAGCTTCCTCTCCATAATGGTTTCACCTAGTTTTTCCTCCATAGGGTGTAAGCAGATCTTAAGCTCGCAGATACATCAGATCACATTTGTGAATAGTAAACTCCCTTGGCATTTAGTTGCCTAATATTCTTAGGTGTTAATATATTATAAATAAAAATGATCTAAGATAAATTGTTAATCCCTGTTTTTTGTTCCAAACCTCTATTATTCTCTGCTTCCAAAAAAAAAAATAATTAAAAATATTGATTTTCTAGTTGGTAGGACTTATTGTAGAACCAAAAAACACAAACCAAAATGTGAATAATTAAAATTTTTTTTTTTTTTTTAATCTCAAACTTTTTGAAGGTGAACATGTCTGTCGCAAAAAAATGTATATGAAGTCACATCTTGGTATTGAGATTGTGGATTTCTCTTTATATATTCTTTGAATATATGTGTCTATAATTAGGGAGACCGGGTTGCAATATGTCTGAATTATCCAAATAATTCTCCGCAACTGCAGTTCTTCTTTCCCTAAATTTACTGAAATAAAATGAATTGTCATTGTGGCTCCTCCAATCAGATCTTCCAAACTACAGTCTAGTAGCAATCAAATTAGAGGAGCAGCAATGTAATTTTATTTCCAGCAATCTGAAGATTGTGAGCAACCTTAAAATGCAATTTGTTCTGTTTAAGTTAAGGATGTTGCTATGGCACAGACAAGTCTTGAAAAATAGCACACTCCACAAAGAAAGCAATTTTATTCTCTTGGCTGCATTCACTCTGCTCAAACCTATATGTAAGAAACAAACAGTTCTTTATGCCAATGTATTTACCAAACAGCTCTTTATGCCAATGTATTTACCAGGAGCACTAAGTAAGAGCTAATAGAGCTAACAATTTAAGTTTAGTTTCTGAGGCATAACAAGGCTACATGGATTTAATAACAAGGATATAGCACACTGATCGAGTATAGGATTCCTTGAATCAGACTAGTGACTTATCCAGTAAGGGACTCCTTTTATATGATGAGGAGTTTTACGTTGCCCAAAATTGTGCTGAGCATTTCATATCTAACCTTCATCTTGAAGAGTAAGAGTAATATTTGTGATGCATCTTCAGTCTATCACAATCAGTATTGAAAAAAAATGTTTCCAGAAACTGAAAGTAACTTTAGAGCAGGTGAAGCAATAAAACACAAAGCACTCTTCTACAGGGTTATAATCTGCATTATCAGCATCACAATGACTTAGATTAGTCTACTCGCAGTCACAATCTACAAAGCAGCTAGTTTTACATATGTGTATGACACGTTATAAGGTTACAAAAGAGCTCATTGTATAATGTACATAAAGACTTCTTTGTTGGCAATGATGTCACTTGAATGCAAGTATGAGAGATATCAATTTTGCACCCTGCTTCAGATACCACCAGTTATTAGGTTAACACTAATGATCAGTGCCAGACTCCAA
Organism: Pipa parva; assembly: GCA_019650415.1. Taxonomy (NCBI): domain Eukaryota; kingdom Metazoa; phylum Chordata; class Amphibia; order Anura; family Pipidae; genus Pipa; species Pipa parva. The sequence continues at coordinate 17,846 of WMED01001506.1, forward strand.
AGTGTGCAACTAACATTACTCAAACTGGTTCCCAGATGTAACTCATTTGAGCACTTGTGTTAAAGGTCATACATTTTTTAAGCATTGCAGTTGCACTTCACAGCCTCATCAGTTCAGTTCTAAAAAGAAATGAATATGTCAGAAGAATAACTAGTGGAATGACTCAACCTAGTCTGCTAGCTGTCAAGCAGACAACAGTAGTGCAATAAGTAGTTTATCGTAGTCTGAATATGGTACTTCAGTTTTGGGTCTGGTGTTTATCTTCTCCAGAAACAAGTCTTTCTTAGTCAGTAATCAATTTCCCACAATACGCTTTCGTGCAAAGGTACTGAAAAAAATGAAATTCCATTTTTCTATTCAGCCTTCAGCATTCTCTTTTTTCCCCTGACCTTTCTCACCTCATTACCGATTTTCAGATGTCTTAAGGGCATTCCAGGATTACCATAAATGTTTCACAGAGAGTTGACCACTTTCTTCCATTAAGATTCATCTATAAATTTATAGAAATAAGTGGGTAATCAATAAGATGCATTGACATTGTTAGACAGTGCCACCTAGAAATCAAACCCTACATCTACTGATACATAAATAATAATGTATACCATGCTTTTTGATGACATTATACAGCTGTTTGTGAATTCTTTCATCCAGATTTTGCCTTATATCTAACTTGTCCCAATTCAACAATGAGAACATCTGTTTTGTGTTTTGTAGAAATGTACATTTAGAGCTTTTAAATTTTTGTTCTCAAGCTGAAAGGGCTGGTCAGTGCAATTATCATTATTCAAATTAATTGAGATGTTCCACAGAGCATGCTATTTACTGTACATTAAACTTGATATAAAATGAGGAAGCTGTCTTGGTGAATTCACTACATTAGTTCAAACAGCAATGATCCTCTGCTGTGTCTGTGTGACATCACAGAGAAAGGAAATCTAAGCACTCTTGGGCTGGTCTATTGGATGGGGTGGGGTGCCCTGATGCCCACCATGAATTTTACCAGTGTCCCAGCGAGTTGAACCAATGCTGAGTTCAAAAGAGACCTGGATGCCTTTTTGAGTGTAGGAATAATACATTTTGCAGGAAATAGATTACTAGAGGTAGGTTCTTAATCTGGGGAATTGATATGATTGCCATATTTGGTGTTGAGAAGGATTTTTTTCCCTAAGATAAGAAAAAATGGCTTTTGCCTTGTGGGATTTTGGCCTTCCTTTGGGTCAACATTGCAGGATTATAGGTTAAACTGGATAAACTTTTTCTTGGTCTTACAAGCTATGTTAATATGTTACTGGTCAATAGACTGCAATATGACATAGTGCCTTTGGTGTGGTAGTACTGTGGTACACAGTAGGTTAATGAAAAAAATTAGTCATGACAATAGTAAAAAATAATTATCAAAAGTGTTAAATCAAAAACATGGAACTGAATCTTTGTAAGGTTTCACCAGAAGGAATTTTGGTGGAGTAGGAGGCAGCAGTGTGGGTCCACAGGGACTTGGCGCAAGTTATCCCTAGGGTGTGGAGTATAAGAAACTACCTGTTTTTCACCATTGATCCCAGCAAGGGGATGTGGGCTTTGCTGCAGGGAGTTATCAAGTCGCGGCCCCTAGGGTAGCTGTCCACTGGTGGATTGAGTAGGGAGTGTGAATATCTTGGAATTGAGCCAAGTAGATCTAACAGTAGGCTAACAGACTAGCAGAATGTAACCTAAGTTCAGGAAAGACAGGCCATTTGTTTTAGTGTGTACAGCATTTAAACAGTTGTTTTATCCATAGACAGTTTGACAAGTCAAAAGTCAAGACATTTGGTACACTGCCCTATGTGTAGGTAGGTAGGTAGGTAGTTAGATGCAGTTAAAATTCAAGTAAATAGATTTGCAGTACCAAAACATTCTAGTGAAATTTATTAAACTTGGAAAGACCGCTCTGGGCCTTTCTGAGTTTACCAGGAGAAATCTTGCATTGTTCTTGCGGCATTTCTCAAGATCGAGTTTTTCAATCTCGATTTTTTGAATTTTTTTTGATGGAGAGGTAGCGATACTTTACATTAGTAGCATGGCTACCTTTCCATTGAAAATTTTGAAAAATCAGGATCGAAAAACTCAATCCCAAAATCTCGAAAGAAATCTCGCGAGAACAATGCAAGATCTCTCCTGGTAATCTCGGAAAGGCCCAGATCGGTCTTTCCGAGCTTAATAAATTTCGCCCAGAGCTGTCTTTATAGTCTTTTTGTGCATTCAGTAAAACACTAGTGTATGTTTGACCTCAGTGTCAATTTGTATTTTGCTGACTAAATCCCCAGATTTCCATATCCATAAGCAAAATGGAGTCCCGTTTTGATAACAATGGCTTATTTAAAATCCCTTTTTTTTTCTTTTCTCATTAGGGAAATGGACTTACAGCAAACTAATTTGATAACGATAAGCCGGTTAGCAGTTAGCATGTGGATAACTCAATTCGGAAGAATGATTTGTGACCTGGTAAATAACACAGTTACTGAATATTAAAATCAAAGAATTGCCTCTTGGGAAACATGTGGGAAAGATCTTGTCCTTCTGTTAAAAGCTAGATATACTGCACATCTATTTCATAGTCAGCTTCTTACAATGAAACGTTCATCTAAAAACATTTTCACATTACTTCCTCTGTATCACTTTCAGGATTTAACTGGAATATCTTCTGAAATAAGTGAAGTGAATTTTCTTTCTTAAAATCCCTTCAGCAAGATAGATATGATGCTGAGTTATTAATTTCCCATTGGACACACAAACAGAATAAGTTAAATGTTAACTGCCTGAAGAGGAACAATTGATTTATTGTGCTAAAGTAAACTAGCTTGCAGCTTCAGTTAAGCAATTCTAAGATATAAGTATTTCACTATACTGTACACTGTCAAACATTCATTAATTCCTTTGCCTGGGGATATAATGAACAAACCAGTCTCTTTTCATGTGAATACTAGTGTGCCTCAAGTCTTAAAACACGCATGGTTTTAAGCTATGGATTATCTTCAAATATAGAAAGTACAGATACTTGAAGGAAAATGCATTGGGCAAGTTCACCATGTCTAGGTTGTATCAGAATGGTAAAATAAGAATACTGTATATATTTACAGAAACACAGAGTATATTACATTCAGGCCTCTGGAATGTATACATCCTCAATGAGAGAAGAATTTTGCAGTTTGATTAGAATGCAATACAGCATTATTTTTAATATTATTTATTTTATTTAATATTATTATTGATTTGTATAGCGCCAATGTCATTCATTCTGTTGTACGTGGTAAGTGGAACATATGAGCTAACTTTAAAGATATAAAAACTTGCCACCATATGATATAATGTAGAGAAACAGTTATGAACAAAGATCCTTCTCACAAGAGCTTGCAATCTAAGTGGGAGAGGATATGCACATACGGTGTAGAAAGCCTAAAGTGGAGCTCAGTGTCTTTGTTTTTATCTGAGACATAATAAGATAATGATAATTGCTTAGTGTCAGATTTATAGAGGTCAACTGAGGTTAAACTATCCCAAGATTAAGGTTGCAGGCCTTATTAAAAAAAGATAGAGTTTAATTAAGGTTGCAGGCCTTATTAAAAAAAGATAGAGTTTAAAAGAACGCTTTAAAGTTTTATTACCTTGGGAGTGTCTGATTACTTTTATTCCAGACCTTCTGGCAAAACACTGATGCAATTCCAATAGTAAAGTAATCATTTGGACAAGAGTGTGATGATTTTAGTGGGGCATTGTATAAGTCTTCATCAACTGGGCTTCCTTCTATCAACAGGATAATGTCATATCTACCCTTAGGATAGACCTGATGATGAATAGTGTGTTGTTTGTGGAACGTATTCACACACACAAGGCATTACAGTATATTCCAGTCTAAATAGAAGTACTCAGGCAAGCACACAATACAATAATTGTGTGGATGCTTGAGTAGTACAGCAGAGGGCAGCAAATCAGTACCAGCATTACATAATTTGTATCTATATCAGAATTGAGCTACCAAGTATATTTTCCCAAGGATACTATTGATCCATCCCATAGAATCTCAATTCTAAATATTCACCACTCTTTTAGTAACCTAGTGTTCTGAGACTTTTAGACCAACATGATACACAATGATACAAGTAACCCAACCCAACCTGTCCTTTCCATCCATGGTTGACTCATCAAACTGCACATAACATTATTACAACATTAGATGCATTCGTTTAGGGATGGGGCTATGGTATCAATCTGCACCAGGGCTCAGTTCTTAAACGTTACGCCACTGGAAACTCGTCAATTCTCGACATGACAGATCATGAAATTTAGTCATATAATCATGAGATCAGCATGTATATCACTTGATTTTGTCATACAGTATAAGCTTCTCAAATAATCTATTTTTGGGGAACCTGGCCAAGTATCTAGATATATGCTATGTAAAATGTCTGAGGGGTGTTGCAAGTCTTAAAGAGAAAACTTCTGAGCAGATATAGTGGGTACAATACCCTCTACATTTCCTTTGATATTATTATAAATATTTTTGGGGGGTTTAAGGCCTGCAAATTCCACAGCACTCAACAAAAATAGGATGAGACAAAGATTGACAATGGATACACAATAGCAACATAATAACACAATTGCATATGTAATAAAAGGAAAAGGAATTACCTTGAATGCATGTATACTAATGCATCATTTCTGGGCAGTACGAAGTTAGTAGTATTGCTGAAACATGGTTGGGTGAGTCACATGACTGCACAGTTAATATTGAGGGTTATAAATCTTTATAATGGATTGAGTAAATAGAAAAGGTGAGCATGTATAGGATGGAGTGAATTTTTGATTAGGTCAACCGGTGAGTATTAAAAAGATAGAGGCTTAGAAAGTTAGGCTTTATAAAACAGGGAATATTCTTGTTACAGAAGACACTGAAAACACTTTGGTGTTTAAGACTCAAGCTTAATAGTAGGACACTTTATAAAATCAATCTTTGTCTCAGCAGTGAAGAAAAAACTATGATATACCCTTTTTTTTTACCAATTAGGGGCTCAGATTTATTACTGTGAGAATTGGCACCATGATTTCCTCAGCAACTGGAAGAGTCACCACAGTAACAGACTGAACACATAACTGTCAAGTCTGCAGAGTTCAGGGCAGCCATTTGATCAATGAATGAAAACAAAGGTCGGGAAGCCACTGAAGCAGTCAAGACTTGGTCAGACAAAACCAAGAGTGGATACAAAGGATATCAAGATTGGGTATGCTTCAGTGGCATACTCGGAAGTAGAAACCAGCATGGTCATTGGAAAATGACAGCAAGTAAACTTAAAGAAGTGTTTGACACAAAAACCACCAAAAGCTTGTCAGATCAATGGACTTGTCACTTGTTTTCTGGTGTGGATATTGTTCCAGCAAGTAGAAGGCAGCATGGAACAGTCTTTCCAAAAAATAAAAATATATGTATATATAAAATATATTGTATATATGAATAAAATATACATACAACTGAGCAACCTCTGGATGAAAGCTTGTAGAGTGGTACTTTTTCAAGGGGGCTTACTGCATGTTGTTTTTCTTTAATATAAAGATATAATACCAAAACCTTTAGACAGAACTATTCTAAACAAAGCTATAGGCCTTTATCAAATGCATGAGAATGTACTTCAGTTTAAGCAAGCACTTTCTACTTACTTTGTTCAGATATTTTTAATCAAGTGGTATTATGCCTTTCAATTTGTGAAGAGACAGATGCAATTCCAGTTTTAAGAAAGGGAAATAGGTGTAACCAAGGGAACTGTAGATCTGTAAGCTTGACATTGGTGGAGTTAAAGATATTTGAAGGTGTGTAAACAATTAAATTCAGGGGTTTGGTTTGGAGGGAAATGTTATAAGGAGTAGTCAGAATGTTTTTTATAATGGACAAATCTTGTCACATCTAAAGAAAACTAAACTAATGGACTAGAAAGGGTCCCTCTTGGATTATTCTAAAGTCGTTTCCACAACCACAGGTAACTTTTCAAGCATCTGTCCTCTGATTTTTTTCTCTTTATGCTTCCTTCATACCTACCAGGAAACTGACTAGTGAGAAGAAGCATTGGTTGTTCCTGAAGGTGAATCACTTTTATGAATCACTTTTATGAAGCGCTTTCTTTGTTACTGTGTGTGGTTCCTGTGCTAGGTCTGAATCCAACTGAATCTGAATCCAACTCACAGTCTCCAGTTTCCACTGATGTTCCTGCTTCAGATTCCTGTGAATGTTGATCTGGTTTTCTATCCAGACTTTCAAGCACTTTCTTTAATTCATTTTTGCAGGCAGAATATAAAAGGGAATATCTGATAAAAGCTGGAGCACTCATTAGGCTTTTCATTACAGGAGAAGCCAACACTATCCACCACTAGCCAGTGCACCTACAGAAATCCTAACAAAGTAAACCACTATAATGGATATTTACTTCATTTGGGCTGGGCTGTGTTACCTTTTGACTCTATACTTTAATATTATCATTTATATAAAAAATTATGGGTCAATCTAGAGAATAAAACATTCGTGCCTCTCATTCATTCTGATTAATTGAAAATTTGTTTTTCAATTTATTTCTGTGTAAACAAACTGTACGTATATCTGTGTCCAAAGCTCTCCAAGCTCTTTTTTTTCAGTTTGTCTTCTCTGTTTCTTTTTCAATTCTCAAAAATCCCCATAAGGTGATGTTGATTAGAAACCAAAGCATTTCACTTGGAAGGATCATAGGGAAGACTGCTGGAAAAAGCAAACTGGTCATCTGGTCATTTAATCAGAAATGTACCTGTGTCTTTGTTGTTGGTGCATCAACAGACATTCCATCTGACACATCAAGGCAACTCTCCAGCATCCTGAGGGCACGAATCATGGGCCTTATCATGCTGTGGTAATGACAGTACTGTTAGATGCCAGGGTGGGTTTATTCCTTCCTGCTGTTTGATGTGAAATTGACTAAGATGAAAGATTTACTGTTGTAATTTGGAAACAATTTCATCTTTGATGACTTAATTGTGCTTGTAGTAACGTGTGTCTGCTATTTCAAACCACAAGGGATTCAAATTAAGATAGTTGCTGTAATTCTTGAGTTGAACAATAGCTTTTTGAATTTGTCTTTAGTAGTCTAGATACAAAATGTTTTATTCAAGACATTACATGTAAAGGGGCATGAACTGAAGAAAAGAAAAATATCATTATGTGGAATTTAAAAGGACAGTTACACCAAAAATGAAACTGCCTAAAATGTCTTTAAAATGACCTTGTATTTCAGTTATCATAACAGGGTTTAGGAAGGTTGTGGCTTCTAACAAAGGCAAAACATGGATTCCCTCTTCACTCCTATATCTATCTTTTTCTCTTGTAATTATTTTGGAAGGAGTAGCCACCTATCCTTGTGTTAGCTGTCCCATTTACCTACTACTTTAAAGAAGGCATAAGAAGAGGTGCGAGTGAATTTAATTTGAAGTTGATCATACCAAAGAAAGAAAGAATCAAGTATGATCTGTTTAACATCCAGGGTGAATTGATGTTAGTGAAGGGGTACATCAGCTTACGCATATCAAATCCATACTATAGAACTAAAGTGTCTTTTTTTGATAAAAAAACAAACAAACAAGAGCTTTGTAGTTCATATGTCCTTCATAGTTAAAGCTACACTGAGCAGCGCTGGATTTAGATTGTCCATTAGGATACATTATTATACAATATGATTTAATTTACATTTAAATAGGGGTATCTTACTTTTACCGTCAGAAACACATATTTACCGTAGGTTTCAAATGTGGTTGAGCCTGCTGAAGAAAATCTATGATGTCTCTCTCTACAGTATAAACATATAAAAAATGAGTATTGCAATACTTGGTGATACCTTTTTTATTGGACTAACATTCATTTTAAATAGACGAGCTTTTGAGAGGTCCATCTTCTCTTTATCAAGTAATACTCTTGCTTGTGACTTGATAAAGAGAGGACAAACCTCTTGAAAGCTCAGCTATTTAAAATGAATGTTAGTCCAATAAAAAAAGTATCACCATGAATTGCAATGCTCATTTTTTTTTGCATCTGTGGACTAATGCGACCATTCTATCTTAACATATATATATATATATATATATATATATATATAAAATATATACATAAATGTGTGTGAGTGAGAAAGAGAGAGAGTACTGTCACAGAAGCAGTACAAGGTACAAGCTACTTCCCAAGTAAAATACATATATATATAAACATAAATACACGCATATATACTCAGTGCACAGCTGTAATAGTCTATATTAAAGTGGACCTGTCACCTCAAAACTAATACTAATTTAGGTTCTACTAATTAAATAAATGTTTTTGTAAATATATATGTATTTTACAAAATGTACCTTTATACAGCGTTTCTCTCTGTCATTTTCCCTGTCAGCGCAACTTTTCTCTTTCTTGAGTTGGGTGGGGCTAAATGTTGATTGACATTAGAGCTCTTCCAATCAGATCTCTTAATTCACAATCTAGAAGGGATCTGATTGGAA
>WMED01001507.1:0-27329 GCA_019650415.1 Pipa parva
TCATTAGTATGCGCTGGGGGAGGGAGGAAGAGAGGAGCGCTGTGTGAATAGTGTGCTTTATAGCACACTGAGCCGGCAGTGTAAAAGGTAAGGAGGAGGGGGGGGTTGCAGCTGCTTCTACCGGCCCGGCGCTGGGGGCCGGGTAAATGGCCTCGGGGGGCCGCATCCGGCCCGCGGGCCGTAGTTTGGGGACCCCTGCCTTAGACTAATGCCTTAGACTATGCTTTGTAGGAAACGCACCTCATACTTCTCCCTATTGATAGTACTGTGGTGATAAATGCTGGAAAATATGTCTATAAGATCTCTGACTGTCACTGAAAATCACAAGTACTGCATTGTACTGGTACTAGCTATATCAATAAAATACAGTACAAGAAATGTTGCCACAGAAAATCACATGTTTAAAATCAATTTGTGGTAAGAGCCTTACATTAAATATCAGCAAAATTGTGATGAAATTGCTAATGCAGGAATCTCATAGCTATATTAGTTATTCAGGGGCTTGTTGGCTATAGGAGATTGTCTGAATTCATGGTGGCTACAAAGAGTTTGCATTCTGGATGCTAGATGGGCTAATGCTTTGCACTGGTAATATAACAAATAGAAGTAATAACCCCAAACTGATTGGTAATGACTAATGTGAGATTCTGGTGAGTAAACTGGTCCACTGAATGTAGTGTTAATGAAATTAGTGTTTCATTGTAGAAATAAAAAACCTGTTTCAAACAATGGAAACTCTTGTTCCATTGATAATAACATAGACTAACACTCAATTAACTGCTTAACTAAGCACTGCCATAGTGTATAGGGTGTCCATGCTATCTGCTTGGTTGTTCATTGCCTCTATTTATAGTAATCGCTTTCTCTACACAATTACTGCTCTTACTTTAGTTTTAAGCTTTTATTTCTATGTCCTTATTGTAGACAGTTAATTGCTCTTTTTTGTTTTTGTTCTTTTTCTAACCAAACTAGTGGAGAACAATCAGGCAAACAGGAGTGAGAAAAACATGACCTAGTTTAGAGTACTAAACTTACATATAGAAGCAATTCCCTAACTTATATACATATAGTGATTCATGTTGTTTTAAATCATTTTTAACTTTAAGGAAACATTTTGAATATATATATATATATATATATATATATATATATATATATATATATATATTATGATTTGCTTTGAACTGCAGCTGTTGCCTTCTGTAAATGTTAATAAGTTCTGTAATGCTTGTTAGAATTACATGCAATCAGCATGCTTGTTAGAATTGCATCCAATTAGCATGCTTGTTAGAATCACATCCAATCAGCATGCTTGTTAGAATTACACGCAATCAGCATGCTTGTTAGAATTACATTGTAAACTAATCAGGAACTAGGATGATGTCATTTTCATAAAGTCATCACAAAATGAACCCCTAAAGTCAAGAGATGATTTACAAGGGAATTCATCAACAGGAGCAATCATTTACAGAGGTTTAATAACCTATAGCAACCAATCAGTTGTTAGTATTCACTGGTATACTGAAGCAATAATAATAATAAAATACAACTTCTGATTGGTTGCTGTAGGTTACTGGACCTCTGTAAATTTTACCTCTGTTGATGAATTCCCCTGTTAATATTTACTTGTCCCATCATGTGGGTTCCTTATTAAAACTGTTGAGGTATAGATCATGATGCTATTACTTTTATTTATCTGTGTCTGTTTATCCACCATCGTTGTCATTCATATTGTGGCATCATTACTACTTTTTTAAACTGTTTAATATTTTCATTAATGTCTTCAATAGGGGTTATTTTGGCACTGAACTCTGTTAATCCAGTATACAGCAACTGCTTTGGTCTTGCACTGATAAAATATTTTAGCACTAGTGTTAATGGCATTATATGAATTGTTTATCATAATATTGGGAAGTGTTTGCACCTTATTCATTATTTTTAGTATTTTTCCCAAGATGTAAGATGTTTGGAGTGTAATAGGGCAAAATTTTCAATTTCAATTTATCGATAAAAAGGTAGCCATACTACTAATGTAAAATATGGCTACCTTTCCATTGAAAAATGTGATTGAAAAACTCGTGCGGTAATCTCACAGGAACAACGAGAGATCTTGCGCAATAAACTCGGAAAGACTGAGAGTCCAACTTTAATAAATTTCACCCTAATCTATTGTGAAATTTGTAATTTCTTCCCTATTATATATATATTTATACAGGGGAAACTCTATTATCCGCCATCCTTATAGTGGGAAGTAGCTCTCTGAAGGTTCACACCCTTGTTTAATGCTGTGTCCAGCATTAAACAGTGAGACTGAGAGCACATAGTATTGCAAAAGGACTTATTGCAACTACGAGAGCCACAGATGTGGCAGCCAGGAAAAGGCATCCGGACCCTAGGTGATAAGTAAGCTAGGCTATCTTCTGTAATTGGGTGCAGTAGATTTGCAAACATTGTGGGAGCACACCAAGGACTATATATTTGTACTGGAAGCACAGCTGGTTTGTTGAAATTTTGCAGCAACAAACTAAAGAAATATGATCAGTGCAAGTGCACACTGGAGTTTTAGTTATATAATTATGATTCTAAAAAATCCAAAGCTCCCCAGCTAATACCATGGTATCCTATAAATGGTGGGATCTAGGATATGTGTGTTTACATAGAATCTGACTATGGAAGTACAGGAGAGCAGGAAATGTGCATTGATCAATTTATTTTGTTTGTTAGCAATAACCCAGAAATGGGCTATTTACCTGGAAAGTCATTTCTACCATGTTGTAGATAGTGATATTCTAAAACAATTTGCAATTGCTGGTCATTTTTAGTTGTATATTTCTTTATAAGATAAAGCAAGACAAACCAAAATTATTAGGCTAATTAAAATCAAAATTAAAAACCTGAGAAGCTAAAAGCCCTCGCAAAATATTGTCTAACAGCTAGGGAGGAACTGTGACCATTGTTGAACCTGGGATCTCTTGCCTAGTGAACTGTTTTTTACAAGAGTTCAGTACTATGAAGGCAGCTGACACCTAGGTAAGGAATTAGGTGTTCTTGCTGTCCACTGAAATAGTGCTGAATTGGATCAGCTGCTGTTCAACTACACTTAGTTAGCTCAGGTGCTGCTTATCCTGCACTCATCTGCCCAATATAAGCCCAGACTTTTTCTGTTCCTGTTGCCTCAGATGGTTTCAGCATTTCTGGTTCCTCCCTAAACCAGATATGTGTTTGGATTCATTGTCTATAGACCTTACAGATTTGTCTTTTGACCTTGAACCTTTCCTGCCTGCTTTGACTCCACTGCTCTTTATATTGACTTTGAGTCTTCACCGCCTTTCTCTATCTTTGATTTTAAGCCTTTGCTGCTTGTCCTGTGCATTTGCTTTCCTGACTCTGAACTTATTCTGGTTTCCTCAACCCTTGCCTGTTCCAGATTAGTCTCACACGCTACAGGTGTAACAAATAATAAAAATGAATTCTAACTTGAACAATGCATTTCAGCCACATCCATCAGCACAGATTATTATTATTAATTCATTCTTATACAGCGCTACTATTTTACGCAGCGCTTTACAGAGATTCATCATTCACTTCAGTCCCTGCCCCATGGAGCTTACAATCTAGTTTTTGTCACACACACACACAGATGTATGTTTTTAGATTGTGGGAGGAAAAAGGAGTGCCCGGAGGAAACCCACGCAAGTGCGGGAAGAACATACAAACTCCATGCAGATGAAGTCCAGGGTGGAATTGAACCCAGGATCTCAGCGCTGCAAGGCAGCAGTGCTAACAAGAGAAAGCTCTAGAATACCGCTGTCTTCAGTTTTATAGGATTGTGACAATTAATACAGCAATATGCCAACTAGCATCCATATCTGACCAGAATCGTCAGGTCTGCGGATTACAGAAACCTGCGTAATCTTATCTCCATTCTCTCAATGTTTGTTTGATAATTATTTAGAAAGAAGTAGACACAAACAGATTTTTTTTATAACATTTTTTGTGAATAAATTAAATGTGTAATATGTGAAGAAATGGCTAGAGAATAAAATGAATTTATCTCCCATGTGATGCCTTATTCACATGCTTTAATGTTGGAGCCATATGTCTGAAAAATTCAGGAAAGAAAAATAAGGGTTAAAATTCCCTGAGTGGACAATTTTGTTTATTCCTTTGGATCTCTAGACCATATGGTATTGGCTGAGTTTCCTATACAAGATGTATGCCAATCAAACTATTAGTACATTCTCTGTGTGTGGATGCAGCTATTACTGGGATTATTTTTTTCTTGAAGACTTTAAAATTTGGAGAAATGCAATAAACTGTATCAACCAAAAGATATTTGTAAAGGAGAAGTATCACTGTGGTATGCTTCATGGATGGTCCTTACCACTTCTACATTTTTAGTATGCTTCCCTGACATTGCCGCTTGGGACTACTAGTCTTAACTTCAGCTCATCTTTATCCCTAAGGCGAAGCTATCACTGATCCTCTCATGGGTATGCTTTAAATAGTTACCAGGGCTACATTCTGGGAAATCTTGCTATAAGCTTTCCTCGTGTGCTTCTGGTATTTTTCTTCTTACTGCAAGCACTTTGTACATCTTAAAATACTTTTTTAGTAAGTTGTAATGATATTCTTAGAGGCAGTTTTGTGTTTTTATTTCTGTCGTTTTCTTCAGAATTTCTGTTGCGTTTGCTGTGCAGACTGGAAGAAAGAAGGCTGACAGTGGCGTAATGGGAGAAGGGTAATGCCCTGGTACTTTTTTTCAGTAACAGAAGTGCACCAGGATGAATATCCCCAGCCTCACTAAGAGCACTGCTGCAGTCTTAAATTATCTGTGTCCCTATAGTGATTCAGAGCTAAACTTTCTGAATTGATTAAGGATAACTTGATTACCTGGATGCTGGTTAGGAATTGGTCAGTATGATCCCATTTCAATGCATCTAGGACATGCCTTATAGAATTTTGCATCTGTGAATGAGACTTCTGGGTATAAGTTTGTTTGCACGTATGCTGACAGACATTTTGCAGCATCTGGGGCATGTTGTGGGGCATTTTGTCGGGCATTTTGTCATGTACCAGATGACCATTTTATAATGTATTTGACTGCACAAGTTTCTTTAAACAAATTAATTGGTTATACTAAGCAATGTCTAATGTGTTATCTGCATGCCTGTTAACAAAAGCTTATTGGCAGTGTGTAATGTTATCTTTAGACCTGTAAATAAATAAATTGTGGCTATTGATCAACAATGTGTAATGTAACTGCTTGGATGCTAATCCCTCCTAGTAACAGAATACTGGAAAGCTGCTGGACAAGTTAAATTTAAATGTAGCTACAATGCATTGTATAATATAGTGTGTAACAGCTAGTAACTGAGCAAATGGACATTGAGCAATGCCTAGAATAACTAGGATCAACAGGCCTTTATTTCTAAAGATTGATTCCATAAAGGAGACATGTGTAATGATTGTGCAGGTGTTGGCTGCGTGGAGTATGAGGCAGTGGTAGAGCATATCCACAGGGACTTGGCGCAAGCTATACCTAAGTCGCGGAGTCTAAGGTAAACCCTGGTATTCACCATTGACCACCGCAAGAGGATGTGGGATTGGCTGCAGGGAATACCCAGGTTGCAACCCCTAGGATAGCTGTCCACTGGTGGATAAGAAGAGTAGTCAGGAACAATAGCAACAAGTCGAGGCAGGCAGCAAGGATCAAAGTCAAGGAACAAGCTTAGGGTCAGGGCAGGCAGATAGTAAGCAGAATCAAAACAGACAAAGGTCAAAACCAGGAAATCAGCAAACAAACGAGTAACAGGAGCCACAAAACGAACTAGTAGGTTCTATATTTGGGTGCAGACTGAACAGGAAAGTGGCTTTATAAAGGCAAACTGGTGGGAAAAGCCATGTGTCAGAAATGATGCAACTATGACGCAACCGTGACGCATTCCTGCGACCGTGATGGAACCGCGCGTTAACGCAAGAAGACTCGGTAAGTACTTTTCCTGACAACATGGCTTCAAAACATTTTCTGTGGTACACTACCTTACTTTCTACCCACAGCCCTGGCACTCTTTTTAGGACACCACTAGATTAGAACTGGAAGCCAAATATCATGACAGGTGTGGATGAGGAGAGATAGGCCAGAGACATAGGGGGGTTATTCACTAAAGTCTGAATTGTTGCGTATAGGTGTGAATTCGCCAGATAAAGATAATCTCAATAAACTGCTACTGTCACAGTCACATATTTATAATAAGAATATTGTCACAGTCATGACATTACTATGGAAAATTGTTGCAGTCACCAACTAAAACTTTGTCGCGGTCGCGACTTTACAATGGGGAAATTGTCATGGTCCCAGATTTGCTATAGGAATCCGCTTTTTGAGAATTCGACAGTCGAATTTGCACATTAGTGAATAGCCCCCTCTAGAATGTTTAAAGAATTTCATAGGGTATGCTAATGGTCTGGTTATAAATCTATACTGTGAATGAGCCTGCTAGAGAGTATAGGAGGACAGTGATTTATTAATTAGCCATATTACTTCTAACATTCTGTTGTGCTACTGCAATGAATAACAAGCTATTGAGCTTTCATAAAATAAGAACTTTCGTGAGTGAGGAGAAGGCTATCAGGATATCATTTTGACACTGTACAATTAACTGCTATGGCCTCACCTTGAATATGCAGTCTAATTCTGGACTCAGTTACACAAAATGGATGTCCAGGAATTGGAAAAGTAATGACTGTGGCTGGCGGAAAAATAGTTCAATATCCACCTGTTTATTTTTTTTCACAAACCATATACCATATCTAACATTTTACATCTCCAATATGGTAAACAATATTCCAATAGTGAAAAACTTGTATTTCATCAAGAGAAGTTAACTCTACAGAAATACTAGTTTGGACTTATTATTTAAATGCCAAAACAGTATTAACTTACTAATGATTAACGGTTACAAACAAATCAAGTATGCCTTGGTGTTGTGCCTTCTGGTTATGTGTATAATTAATGTGTGCACATGTTAATGAGACATTTCAGTTCCTAACATTACTTATGATACATACAAACCTCTTTTTATTACACATATGACATATATGATACGGAGGATGTCAAGTCGCACTGGGTGATATACCATTTCATGACTAATTGGCACCTGCTAAACAAATACCTAGGCAAAATGCCACCTGTCATTGCTCTCAGCCATCAAACTAAAAACAGCTTTTAACAACAGAACATTAAGTACTAATACAAAATAGGTAACAGATGGAAACCAGTATTATTAAGCCTCTTGGCTGGGCTGGGGTTTTTTTTTTAAGTGTAGCAGATGATAAAACACTTTTATTTTACTAAAATACATGGTCAATAGTAGTAATTTTTCCACCTATTCAAGCAGTTCTGAACATAACTACTTAAAAGCAACAAATATTTCATGCTTCTAGAATCATTGTCATTCAAACAACGCTAATGCTTCTGGTGTAAGCCTGTCCTAGTACAACATGCACTTGGCAAAATGCTCCAGCTGTTGTTTTTTTCTACTGCCAATCTCCTCTAATCTTTCTGAATAAGAGAAAATCTAAGGCTGGCCTGGCGGTATAGGATCCTGGGTGTGAAAATTGGAAAGTTTCAGGTACTGAGGTTGTGTGATTAATCCACAGAAACAAGCAGTGACAAGCATCTAGGACTAGGTGCCCTCTACAACCTGCACAAAACCCGTGCTCCCAATTATCACTATATCAATAATACGGTTTTCTTCCTGATATCAAAACCAAAACTCAGATCCTCCCATTTGTAGCAAAAACACCATTTTACGTGCTTTTATAAAGATTCGGTACCAAGATGGTTGGGAGTAGGAGGTTGCTGGCATAACCACACTGTCCTTGGTGCTAGCTGACTTAGGGCGCAGAGTCTAAGGTACTCCCCAGTCTTCACCTTTAACCCCCGCAAGGGGGTACTGGACTCAGCTGCTGAGAGTACCCAGGTCACAGCCCCTAAGCCAGCTGTACAGTGGTGGTATAACGCAGACTGCGGACTCAGACCTTGGACACGGGTAGCAGGACTCTGACACTGGAAACAAACTGCGGACTCAGACTTAGGACACAGGATTTTGACAGAGGGAGCAGGACACAGACTTTGGACTAATGGATGGACACAGAAAAGGCTGCAGAAAACAAGCAGGTAAAACAAACTGTAGGTAAAGAATGTTTTAACTAACAAGCCCAAAATAATATCACAGAATTGAATTCTGTAGTCGGGCGCCTTGGCTGGAGTGTGTCTGCCTTATATAGGCAGAGAGACAGGGGCGCTCCTGCCTCTGTGCGCACCTGGTGCACGCCCCCGTTATGTCACGGCAGGCGCGCCCCCTGTGCGCACACTCAAAGCGCCGGCAGAGCGCGGCATGCGCGCATAGGAGGAAGGAGCCCGGCGCTGTATCGGAAAACTGTGAGTATTCCTTACAGCTTTTCATTTGTTTATTTTAACACTTAGTTGTTTCTGCTTATGATAGGCACTTATATAGGTATATAGATAATAACAAGCAATGAATGTTTTACTTTCCTACTTGCATATGTAAGTCCCACTTCCATTTAGACTGTAAGCTCTTTGGGGAAGGGCCCTCCATCCTCTACTCTTAACTTATTACCTGGCACTTAAAAAGAGATGTATCTAAGATATATGACTTTATGCTTGCAATTTACCCTACCTTTATAATCTTTGGTGCTTCTTCCATGACTGCTTTGTAAATATAGGTGGCATAGTGGGTCAGTGGTTAATATTTTTGCCCTTCAGTTGTAGGGCTAAGGCTTTGATTCCACCCTGGTCATGGAGTTTGTGTGTTCTCTCAGCACTTGGGTATACTCTTTTCTCCCCACTCTAGTTAACTGGAGTCTGCTCATTTTATTCATATTCTGGAAGATAAATTATATTGTAAGCTCCACAGTGCAGGAGCTAATGGGAATGAGTAATCAATGTAAAGAGCTACATAGTTTGATGAGTGAGTACAATACTATACTTAACAGGGTGATAACTTTAGGATAAGGAAATCATCTATTAAATCCCATATACTTTTTACTTTTGCTAGTTACGTAAGCAGCCGCATCTGATCCAGTTACATCACCATCACATCAAGAGGTTATGTCAACTGAAATACAGTAGATCTGTTTTAATTGCTGCCAGAATCACATTGTGCTAAATTAGGAATTATAAATTGTTAATTTATTTATCAGGGTTTTTTCATTTGAAGATATGTCCCATGGGAACAAAACACACTAGAATGGGCAATGCAATGAAATTAAATATTAAATAAATGATTGATAATCATCCATATTAAGGAGACAAGGGCATGCACCTAGAAGTGGGTCAGCAATGTAGTAATAAACAGAGAGAGAATGACATAGACTTTATTGATTGCATTCATCAGTGTGTGAAACTCTTTCTGTGAGTTATAAGGGGAAACAAAGCATGTAATGTGAAAAGTAATTGGAATCTTGGATTTGCTGATGTGTTGGTTTGATTTGATTGGCTATGTTACACTGTTTTTTTAAAAATATTTCAGGGCTGTTTTACAAAATATTGTTGTACCTTACAGGAATTATAGTTCTAAGATTGTTTAATATCATTCTGTTCTAAAGGAATTCAGGTTTTGTTTTTTTTCTCATCTGTAAAAAGTAAACATTTAGAACAAAAAAACTGAATACAAACATCAAAGCTGGGAGGTTAAAGGAGCAGCAACACCAGAAAATAAAACTGTTATGGTTGACATTTCTATGCATTACTTTAAAAATGTATATTTGAAGTTGCATTTCTGATTTGTATAGGTTTGTGCTGTCCCTCTCTGCTGTTTGCCACCTATCTAGGCTTTCTGGGGCATGTCATGAATAAGTATTAAACATACCAAGTAGGCTGTTCAATCCATGTGCAAAGAAGGTGCTTCACTAGAGGTGCAGGTAGATATACCGGGTGCTCTGGAACAAGGAGGAACTTCAATCCAAATATTGTAGTAAGGAAAAGAAGGGTCTCCGGCACTCCAAATGTAAAATCATCAGTCTTTATTGTACGATCATAATAAAAGATGGTCACAAACAGCACCCATGAATAAGTATTATCTAAGTTTCATAGGAAATAATAAGACTAGATAAAAGACCATAAGGAAGAAAACCAAACTCTAAATTATACAAATCAGTCATTCAGCTTCAAAGATAACATATTTATAACAGCTATATAAAAATAAGTGCCAGTGAAAATGGGATGTTTTTTTTATTTTTATGATGTGAATGGCCTGATTTCAAGTTTCAGTAAATTTAAATAAAAACTGTCCTAATTACTAATTTCAATAAAAAGAGAGCCCTGGTCTAGGAAATGAATACTTTTGCAATGTTTTATTTTGTGGTTTTAAACTTCTATTTCTGGATTACAGTATCTGCATTATTAGTATCAGGGGCAATGAGAGTGTAAATTACAATATTTATTGTGCTATTCACACGGGACTTCCAGAAACAGACTCAGAGCCTCATTGACTAAAGACCAAATAGTCACGTAAAGTTCAGAATTCACAACTATTTGTCACTTCCCCGTGTTAACTTATTAAGCAAACTCTGCGATGTGTTGAATATACGAGCAATTTGGGCATCTACGATAGTTGTGAAATTACGGAGCACTTCACATCACTTTGCATGCACAGGTAGTTCTACTATTGACTAAGTGGTGGAGTGTGTTGAAGGTGCAAATGCAACTAGGTGTATTGTTCCAAATTCACCTGTTTGACATAGCAACATCAGAATTTGTGGGAGCTGATGGTAGGGCTCCACATTCTACCTTTATCTCACTAACAATGCCACAAAACACATCTGACAGCGATCACTAGCGCTTAGTCAATAGGGAGAAGTGAATGCGCAGCTATTTTGGAGATGTGACTTGAAATTTAGCGAGATTAACTCAACAGGTGAATTCAACCTTCAGTCTTTGGTTAGCCCTCAATTGATAACCAATAATATTCTGTTTCTATCAAAATAGCCAAGTGCCTGCCAAATTCTTTATTATGAATTATATGGCTTTTTTTCTATATATGAATTTTGTATCAATGGCATATTTGAAGGTAGGGTATGTACAATTTAATATGTAGCAAAACAAAAACGTTCAGTCGCTTTAAAGTTTAAAATACTTTGACACGGCTAATGATTGTCTTTTATCAAGAGACAAGGGCATGTATCACGCTAATATATTAGAAGTAGGTCATCAGTGTAACATAGCAGTAAACAAGAAAAAAAATCCGAGGTCATTGATTGCGCATTGACGGTGTGTGAAACTACTTGTCCAGGCTATGAGGGGGAACAAAGCATGTAATGTGAAAAATAATTGGAATCTTGGTTGTGCTGATGTGTTAGTTTGGTGTGACAATGTAATACCTTTTATATCATCAGCAAAATGTTATTTAATGTACGTCAATTGTAAAACAACTGTTTTTTCATTAGGCTATTCATTTTCACCTGTGCAAAAACAGCAATGTTATTAAAAGACTCTGAGGCCAAAGGCCTGATTTAGATTGCTTTGTGCAGATTTTGTTTGCCTTTTAAATAATCACAAGCCTACCAACTGACATTTGTTTATCTGACAGGGGCAGAATGATAGGGGTCACTGATGCCCAATCTTGCCAATCTTGCACGGGTCTGGTAACCTTTAATTCCACTATCCGCGATATCTTTGTATCCAACAAACAAAAACCATAAATTGCTCAAATATAGAAGTCTCCAATATAGTTTTTCTTTCTGGTTTAAATCTCACAGAAATCCTAACAAAAATAAATCTGACAACTCCAAGGATTTATTTAACCTTATTGAATCACAGTACTACATGATCAGTAACAACCTTACATGTTTCACACTTCAGTGCTTAGTCATAGACTGAACAAACAAAACTCATTATGAAATATATATAATACTGTATACTGTGTGTATACTGTATATATACATATATTGAAGGGATTTCCACTCACTTGTTGCAGTAGTTTTTATCAAGAACGAATATCCAATTGGTTTCTTAGTTAAGAAAAAAGGTTTATTTACAGAAACAAGTCCAACAAAAGGCAAAAATAAAGAAACATAAATCCAGCCTGGCTTGGAACAAAACGATATCAACCTTTTAGTCCATAAATCACAAATTACCTCCCAGGTAACTTAATCTCTCTGAGGCTCACAGCCTTCCAGGTTTCTTAGCTGCGTTCCGCCTCTTCACTGTCTGCTAGTCCAGCAGACTTATAGGCCTTCTAATCAGTGGCTTCCAGCACCTGCTCTGTCTGGATCACAAGCCACAAAACCTGGAGTGGAGGGAAAGTGGAATGGGTGGCCCCTCTACCAAACCTGTCACCCATTCCAAGAAAATCCACCCAGACATTTTTAAATAAACTGTTTCCAGCACTACTTGCTGAAAACCCATTTGCACCAGGATTTTCCTCATGTCTTAGCTGGCTAAGACATGTACCTTCCAAAATGGTGATATTTTATGGAAACATAGCGTCCGTCCAGTATTAACTCCTTCATAACCTCACAATATATATATATATATATATATTGTATATCAGGTATATGTCCATAATAGTCATATAAAGAATTAACCCTTTTATTAAGGAAGTGGTTCTCAAACTTTTTTGGCTGCGACCCCCGGCTCTGACGTCACTGCGCATTGTGTGATGACGTTCGGCCGAAACGTCATCACATATGCGCGTCACTTGGTGACGTTTTCGGCCGACATTACCCCACAGGAACCCTTATAAGAAGAATCCTGTGGGCGCTTCCGGGTGCCGCAGCTAGTTCTCGACCCGCGTGGGTCGGTCGTGCGACCCCCGCTGGGGTCGCAACCCACAGGTTGGGAACTGCTGTATTAAGGGAAAAAAGGTCATTATCATTAATTTATTCAATACATAATACATAGCATAAAACTAATCAGTATAAAAATGCAGGTACCAATAAACATTTAAATAATTAGGAAGTCTTGTATCCAATTAAAATCCAAAAAGCCTCCTTCCTCTACAGAAGCTGAAGAGGGTAGCCACCACATATTGTTGGGACAAGATTCACAATGTCCTTGACATGAAGGAGAATGAGGGGGTTATTGACTAAAGTCTTAATTGTTGCGTAAATGTGTGAATTTGCCAGCTAAAGACAGTTGCAATAGACTGCTACTGTCACAGTCACAAATTCAATACGGAAATATTGTTACAGTCGCGACTTTGCTATGGCAATATTGTCATGGTTCGTGACTTTAAAATTGTTGTAGGTTTGCTATGGGAATCCACTGTTTAAGAATTTGACAGTCGAATTCTCACTTTAGTCAATAACCGCCTGAGATCTTGATTATGGAATTTAAAATGATTGCTCACATCTGCTAGACAACCACTCAATATATCTAGAACACGCTTCTATAACAATACGTAAGATCCAGTCTACACATTGGGTCTTACAAACACGACATGATAACAAATATCATTTTTTTGTGTTACAGACAGTATATGTATTTTTTCATCATAAGAAATAAGTACTTTCAAATGTAAACTAATAACAGTACTTTCTATCCTATCACCAATCAATATTATACTGCAGCAAATGCATCTGTTTGATGTTTTACTTTGTATGCACTGAATGTTTGAATCTGTATGCACTGAAGGAGCAATCAGATATTGTAAAGTAGAACATTTTCTAGAAACATATCTTTATCCATCTAGCAAAACTTCTCTCAAAATCAATTTTATACAATAGGGATATATTGTTTAATGTGTTTAATAGCACTAAATTCTATACTGTATTGAGTGCTAAAGGTAGTCAAAAAAAACTCTTGTGCTTCTCTTTTAAGCCAACCCTGCCCAAAGACAAGAGACTAGCCCTGGGGAGGGGGGGTCGAATTAGCCTTCTTAAAATCTTTATCAGTCATCCAGATGGGATATGGGACATGGGAGTCTCACAAACTGTGCTATGAGTATTCCCTATATACAGTCTTTGGGATGGTAAATATCTGCTCTAAAAATGGATTTACCAGAAAAAAAAGACTTCTTAAATATACCAGTATTGACCAAATCAGCTCTAAATACAACATCTAGAATAGTCATTTCAGTCATATTAAATTCATAAGTGCAAACCCAATTAACAGTGTTACAGATAGTATATTCAACAGACCTCCTTGCCTCTTCTTCCATCCCATTCCAATTAAAAATCAAATTGTCAATGAAATGAAATCAAGAAATAACAGATGGACCGTAAATATTATTTTCCCCTAAAAACATAGAGTCCACTCTTAACTTTCCATCGATAGATTAGCTAAAGCAACAAAATTTACAAAGATGCAACAATTAAAATGCAAAAGCCCAACAAAGTAAAAGAAAGCATACTATATACAGTATACGGTATATATACTATATATATATATATATATATATATATATATATATATATATATATATATACACACTTTGTAGATTTTGAGTTTCAGTGCTTTTGCAAAGATAACTAAGGTGTGAATTCTCAAACAGCAGATTCCCATAGCTAATCCGTGACAATTTCCCCATTGTAAAGTCACAACCATTTTAAAAGTTGTGACTGCGACAATTTTCCATAGTAGATTCACGACTGCGACAATACTCATTATTAAATCGCAACTATGACAGTAGCAGTCTGTTGAGAATTCAAACCTATATGCAACAATTCGGATTTTGGTGAGTAACCCCCTTCTTATTATTATTATTATTATTATTATTATTATTATTATTAGGGTAATTATGGTGTCAAATTCCTAAAAAATATGTTTTCTATATAGAAGATTCCCTGTTTGTTTGGTTTTTGATATACTGCAGCATAGCCTGCCTACAATACTTATTTTTTAGAAAGCACAAGCATTGTAAGTGATCTGGGCTGTATCAATAAGGTAGAATTGAATATAAAAAGTAGAAAGGAATCAAAAATCTAAAATACATTTATGCTAAAAAAAATGAAAAATGTATGTATAAAGGGTAAAATATTTCAGCAATACTTGAACAAATAAATGCATATGTATCCCATTCAAATTCCTCTGATATCAGAATATAATTGTAACACTGTTGTAAAGAACCCCCACTTTCATTTATTGGCTTCCAGACTTTGGAATGGGTTTCAAGAGACATGCCAGATGCAAAATATCTGATGAAATTTTCACACGCAATTGTCAGCAGAGGTAATGAATAAATAACAATATATTCTTCTGGGCTACATAAGAGTATAAACAAATAAGCTGTAGTAATAAAAATACAGTATTTCAACTATCATGTAAGTTTAAAGGGTCTGTAAAGGGGGTTTTGGACATTGAAAATGGTGGGTCTGGTATAAAATTTGATATTAAGTTTTATAGTTGTAATTTATGATTTTTCTAAATAAGCAACGAGTTGAATTCCCTTTTATGCTTCACAAAGCTTTTGTGAAAGAAAATAAGGCAAGGAAACCTTTTCTTTCTGGCAGTTTTAGGGAGCTTTGATGTTATGAAGCTTCTGTGCCCCCTAGACCATAGCTTAGGTACTATGAACAAAAGTTATTTCTTTGATATCAAAGACGCTGATGTCTCAAAGATATCACAAGCTTAGGATATAATATGTTCTAGGTTGGCTAAGATTCTGATAAATACATTTCTCCTTGTTTTGGCTTACAGATTGTTTGATTATGGACATGGGCGGGTTCCACCTCCACCCCGTGCAGTGATTCCATTAAAACGTCCCCGTATGGCTGTGGCAACAACACGTAGGGGCAAAGGAGTTTTTTCTTTGAAGGGAGGATCCAGGTCTGCTTCTGGGGGTACTTCTTCTACTGGATCAAAATGTAAGTCCTTACTTGAATTTCTTTTTACCTTTTATAAAATAGTTTTCATACAGAAAACCTAGAAGCGTACTTTGTATTGCACAAAGATTATTACTGACAACACAACCTTAGACTTTGTTACCTAAAGAAACATTAAAAAACGTAATCATTCGGATTTGGATAAGCTGGAGGTTTAGGCAGAGAAGTGGCTAATGGTGTTTAACACTGATAAAAGTAAGGATAAATGAATGATTTACTAAATGGGAAAGCAATAGAAGAAATGGGCATAGAACAATATTTATTTGACTATAAACTTAACTGTAACAAGCAGCATCAAGCAACTGCTGCCAAGGCAAATAGGATCATAGGGTGCATTGAAAGAGGCATAGATGGACACAAACAGAATCTAGTTCTACCAATTTACAAATCACTCATCAGACCACACATGGGATATTGTGCACAGAGCGCAAGAAGGATGTAGTTGAGCTTGAGCGAAAACAAAGGTGGGTAACTAGAGTAATGAAAAGAATGGACAAAAGAATACCAAGAAATATTATCAAAATCAGGGTTATTTATTGAAGAAAAATAGGAATTAGGGCTAATAACTCTATCTATCAAGAGTCAATACAGAGATCTTTCCTGTGATCTTTTTATAACAAGGAATGAAGTTATAATCAGAGGGAATCCTCTTCATCTATAAAAAGAAGGTTCCCACATCAACATAGAAATGGGGTTCTTTAAGAGCAGGGGAGCTGTGGTACTCTCTGCCTGAGAAAGTTGTCTTGAATGTCTCTCTTGACTGTAGAAATACTGACATTTATGGGTATTAGATAAATGAAGGTGGATTATTGATCCAGTGAATTATTATCACTTAGATTGTAAGCTCCTTGGGGCAGGGACCTCCAACCTCTTGTGTCAATCACTACCTAGCACTTAATTTGATGTATCCTTGTAATATTTTACTTGTATTGTTTAATGCACTTTTCCCTTGTTTGTATTGTACTTGTATCGCTGAATTGTACAGCACTGTGTAAAATTGTGGCGCTTTATAAGTAAAATTATACATACATACATACATTATGATAGCCATATTTGGAATCAAAAAGGGTTTTTTCCCCCCTTTTTGACTTTTGTTTCAATGTTCTTTTTGTCTACCTCTGATAAACATGGCAGGATCTTTGGCTGAACTAGATGGACATATTTTGGCTTTCCAAATTATGTTACTATGTTATTTTATCAGCTCCAATAGGATTAAAGGTACATGTAGAAAAAAACAACCCAGGGAATGTGGCATATATAGTTTTAAAGCCACAATATATGACAAAAACATCAAACCTTGAAGAAATCATGCCATGTAGATTTCCTACTGATATGATTTAAGGAGTAGGTGTTCCAGCTATATTTCATACATAGACACTTTGTATGCACAAAGACCAGGATGGCACGAGTTCTTTCATGAAAAGAATATTACTCTGGGCTGATGCTCTCTTTGGTATCATGTAATGATGTTACGGTAACATATAAGATACAAATGAATAAAAGACTGCTAAAAAACAATTTTACAGGAAAATCTCCATTTTTTGATTGAGGTGTAGAAAAAGAGTTTTAGTATGTTCTTCTACAGTTAAATAATTTCGCTTCCAAAAGATGAAAATCAAAGTAGAAACTTACTTACCAAGATCCTGGTGCTGCTACTTAACATCAAACTGGCTTTATAGCACTCCTTGAAATTCTCCAGGCTGTTTCCGGGTAAATAACCCACCTGGACTCCTGTAACAATAAAAAGCAGTCTGTTTTTCTCTAGCTTTCCGATTAGGAACTTATTCATGTTTACCATTCTAGATAGCTTCTTAAAAACATTACTTATTATGAAACATTATATTTTCTGCTACTGAAGTTTTCCTCTACTACTATATGTAAGCTACTGCTCATATATTGCTTATACAGTCATAGAAGTCGTAGCTCAGTGACATTCATAATGGAAATTCCAATTGAAAGTGTGTTGCCTCTATTATGATCTAAGCAAAATCCATGAAACAGACAGTGGAACAGCATACTCAATAGTAGAGAATTAGGACCTGAAGCCCTAGACACATCTATACAATTTGTAATTGGAAGTCACTGGTATTTGAATCATAATAAGAGGTAAACAGAATATTTTGAGTAGAAATGAGAAAAAAAAAATGATTTCTTATAGAAAACAAAATGTCATCAATAATGGACTGTTTTCAAGGTACTAATAGCATAATTAGCAAACTGAAAGATAAAATAACTTGCTGCGATGATTTTAGTTTTTTGATGTGCAACCAGCATCTATCTGTTCCTTCAGAGGTGAAGCTACAAAGGATATGGGTATTAGCCACTCTGGGCCCTCAAAACAAACTAGAATAAGATTTCAAATTTTTTGTATTGCTTTTATTAAAACTGGTTACAATGCTAGAGTTTACACAATGACAGCATAGATGCACGGTGGTAAATGGAGAGTACATAAATTACATTTAGTAAAGATACTATATCCAGTCAAAAGATACACCCACTAGGCACAAGAAAATTAAATATCATATTTAAATGATAAATGTCTGATAAATGTCCAAGAGTCATCTATCACAACCAGCACATACAAGGAAAAATGAGCATGGCCCAACAGCGATTTCTTCTCATACTAAGATGTAAATTCAAATGTATGTCTGGGTTGCATCAACATATCTTCTAAAACAGCACTTTCTTATTTGGATAGCATTTTTACATGCTATACATTACATTTTTGCAACCAATTCATCCAAATCTCTAAGGATGAGAGGATGGTTGTAGTCAATTCCAGAGCTGTAAAATAATGGAACACCAAAAATAATGTAAATATGGTAGGTTGTGGTGGTGTAACCCGTAGGTGATTTAGTTTTCTAGCCAGATGTTTAATAATGGAATACTGTCCTCAAAATATGATCAAGTTATTTGTACATGAAATCAATTTGCAATGCTCAGTCCAGTAAAAAAATTTTTTTTCGAAAGACAGGATTAACCTAAAATTTACAAAATCAACAGTCATTGATGAAAAACACATTGTAATATATCTCCTTTGCAGTTTCTCCTTCCTTTGTTGTGAAGAAATCTAAGCCAAAAAAAAAAAAAGAGAAAGCCTAAAAAGATTGTTTTAGCTACTATTTTTCTGACTTGTGAAATGGACTGTGCAAAGTAAATGTATTAAAATACAATGGGTATACCAAAAGTGCTGCAATATGGAAAGATAACATCCCTTTAAGTATGTAGTTAAAGTAAAATATGTTATTTCACAGGACAATATATTTACATTTTCATCCAAATGACACTGTATAAACTTTATACTTAGCAATACCTTACCTTTAATATCATCTTCCACTTGGCAATACTTTACCTTTAATATCATCTTCCACTTGGCAATACTTTACCTTTAATATCATCTTCCACTTGGCAATACTTTACCTTTAATATCATCTTCCACTTGGCAATACTTTACCTTTAATATCATCTTCCAATTGGCACCAGCATTATTCTTGAAATTACACTTCCACCTTGGACTCATTATTACTATTCTACCATAGTTCTATAGAGAATGTCTTTTCCACTTAGATTATATTTAGCAGGGTTTTCACAAAGAATAGATTGAAATGTATTTATAAGAATCACCCATTGTATAGCTACTCATTACCTCATTATTCAAACAATTTTTCTAAGATTTCGGTTCGTTTGTATGACACATCCTTTCAAGGGGAGTTTGTGGATGTGCACAGATCACTAGATCACTTATAGCCCTGATGTTTTTTCTCTTCTTAAGGGAAAAAGAGAGATTATTATGATGGAATCTCTTTAATATGAGAATATATTGAAAAGTCATGATAAAGAAACCCATCACCTAAAAACATTACTATAATGTCTGCTGTAAAAAACTTCTGCTGAGGAAGAGTAAACAAGCCACTTGATAAACAATAAATGGTCACATGATGATGATGATGATGTATGCATTCGCTCATATAACACCAAAGGACAAGTAGAACTTTACATCCATGGAACAATCAAACTGGCAATATTAAGATCAGGACATATTTGAGCTGCCCCAATACACACACATACACATATACACATCCCTACAATAGTCTCCTTGCTTTATCAAGTTAATTCATGAGCTTGCATGCAGTTATTTACTCAAATTGGGATATTTGAGACTTATTGACAATAATAAATATTATGTTTGGAAAGAAAACAGAGAACACAAGATTAATTCAGTCTTTCCATTAGTTTCAGGCATTGCTTTCCAACACGACAATGACATGGAAGAGGAAAATTTAAAACTTGAGTTTAGATAACATTTGAGAAGTCAGGCTTGGGAACAGAGAGTCAGAGATGGGTATTGTTTGCATAAAGATAACATTCTAAATCAATCAAGCTGTGTCTTGGCTGTCTTCCTACTTTTCTGATCATTCCTTTTTTGACTCCCACCTCTCCCTGCTCCAGTCTATTCTAAATTCTGCTGCCATAATTGTCTCCCTCTCTCCCCGGAGGGGACAGCCTCTCTCCCAATCTCTCTCTCTCTCTGCTCCTTGTAAGCAAACAAATCATTTACAGTGTTCTCCTTTTGACATTTAAGGCACTTCACTCTGTTTCTCCTACCTACATTTCCTCTCTCGTATACCTATATATTTCTCATCATCAACTGCACTCCTCCCAAAGCAGCCAGTTCTGTGTGCCACACATCAATACTGCCCTTTCTCGTCTTAAACCATTTTCTCTCTCTGCCCCCCACATCTGGAATTCTATACCTTTTTATCTTCGCCAGGAACATTCCATCCACACTTTTAAAACAAAACTAAAATCCTACCTTTTGGAGCACTAGCACTGATATTTATCACTGATTTTTATGTATATATTTAATACTTAGCCATTTATGCTTAATATTTATATTTATTTACGGACTTGTGCTTCAACACATTGTCACAGCTCTTATTACCTGTCTGTGTATGTAAGTCTCCCTCCCAGTTAGTCTGTAAGCTCTATGGGGCAGGGACCTCCAACCTCTTGTGTCAACCTCAACATAGCACTTAAAGTGAAGTATCCTTATACTGTATTTTTTAATGCAATTTTCCATGTCTGTATTTTCTTTTTATTCTGAACTGTACAGTGCTGCATATGTTTATGGCACTTCATAAATAAAATTATACAAACACAAGTCAATATGACATCCACAAAAATATGACATACCATATATGTGAAAAGCATAAAAGGGGAGCTAATGCAAGTACCTTTATATAAACCAGCACAAACATCAGCACTGAAAAAGGTAGAGTTGAAAACAAAGTGTCACATATTGCAAGGAGGTTACCATGGGACTGGGTTACCACTAAGGGCCCTAAAGCATACCCAGAGTCCGTTACACTTATAAAAGCAATAAGGCATACTAAACATAACCACACATAGGGATACTGGTGCAAAGTGGTATACCTCTAGAGGCACTAAGGTCTACTGTGGCAAGTGCAAGTAAACATACAGGAATATAAGTGGTGCAGAACATAGACATGGTGCTATGCCTCTGGAGGAGCTAAGGCTTATGGACATGTGCAGAAACAGGTTTCTTGGAAACACAATGAGACATAGGCATAAAGGTGGATCCTCTGTACCACAGCGAAAGTTGTCACTGGTTAACACTGTGGTGGGGAGTCTAAGGAGGCTCTGGTCTTCATCCTGAAACCCTCACAAGGGGGTATAGCCTTTGTGGCAGGGGATCTCCCAGGTTGCGACCTTCAGGTTAACCCCTCCCCCCCCCATAGCTGGATAAACTCATGTTGGAGACCTGGATCAGCTGAACTATAATGTAGTAGGCTCATACTTAGTGCAGTGTAGTTGAAATATTACTGACAGATCCCCTGGGCACACAATGAAGTGCAACACACAGCACCTGATTAAAGCAGCACAGAGTATAAAATCCTCTCCTAGGACTTTCACTCCTGATTTACTGTAGCAAGAACATACTGGTGCTGTACATAGGCAAGGTAGCGAGGGTGCTAGCTGTGAGGAAACTGAGGAAACTCATAAGACAGATGCTGCAGAACCTCTTGGTTGTTACTCCTGGAGCTGATCCCATTAAAGCATGGATACTTGAAGCTGTAGCAGAGCATAAATAACTAATGAATGGCTTCCCAAAGGCCAGGCAGAGATGCACAACATGGGGGAGACAATTGATGATCGACCTAGGCTGTGCTCACTATTTGAATCTCATCAACTAAGTCATGCATGACATTGATTGGAATTGGCTCTGAGGACCTGGAAGCACTGGGTTATATTCAGCCCCAGTGCTTACCAGCAGTCAGACACTGTAAGACACGAGCGACTCTAGCTAATGTAAGCACTGCTCATGACAAAAAGAACTGAGGGGGCACATTTTCATTACTCCACCTACGGTGCCCAAAAACCTTGGCCTGGCCATGATTTGATTATCCATATTTTGTATCCAATGACTTTTGTAATCACTATACATTGGTAAATAATATCTTTATCATAATATATTTTGAAAATGTTGTTATATTCCAGTTATGCTTGATAACTTCACATGTCCTTTCAAATTGCCAGATTCAAAGATCATTAAACTTTTGTGGGGAATTTTGTAATGCAAGTTAGATTTCCACCTCCCAAGTTCTCTTATCTGAAAAATGTATGCTATTAAAATGGAATGGCTTTCAATTTCTATAAGAACACCTCAAGAAAGATTAAAGCTGTTCTGAAGGCTAGGGACAACCAAAAACGTCATTTGTCAATAAATAGTTGTGTATTCATAAGTGTTTCATTATCATACCATATTCCTGTAAAATGGAACGATTTCTGCTCCTTCAATTACTATGAAGATGCTGAATCTGTAGGATTCTTTGAAATAAAACAAACACTTTGTATAAAAAGCTTCCAATGACAGTGCAGCCTCCTACCTTCCCTGAACAAGAATATCATTAATCTCAGACAGTTCCCATAATTGCAGTGAGTTATAGAACCTGTATGCTACAGGGAAGAAGATCTTTTTTAAAGGAACATTTTGTTGGCTAAGATGACATACTAAGATTCTCATCAATCTGCCATATTTTCAACACAATTATTTTTATATTAATGAAGTACAGATGCAAGTGTTTTCATTTGTAACTAACAGTACAGTAGAATGCTATATGACAAAGGGGCGGGGACCACCAACCTCTTGTGTCAATTTCACCATAGCACTCAAAATGATGTATCCTTGTGATCTTATACTGTATTGTTTAATTAACTTTTCCCATGTCTGTATTATATTTTTATTACTGAACTGTACAGCACTGCATATGTTGGTGGCACTTTAGAAATAAAATTATACATACAATTAGTGCATATTGATAAAATGCAATGAGAAGCATATCTATTTAACAAATCTATTTAACATTAATGAGGATGTAAATTTAGAGGGCTTAGCAAATACTAAGTATAGAAGTAGGCTTGTTCACTGGGATTTGAGTCTAGGAGAATGCACATAGGGATATTTCCTAAAGCCGAAAGGTTTTTTAACTGGTTAATAAAGGAGCAACAGCTTATTTTTATTGATGTTGCTGTTTTTGTATATTTACAAAGTTGTCCACAGCAAATGTTATTGCTCAAAAGAATTTGCCAAGCTGGTGTGAACCTATAATGTTTCAGTTGCTGCTTTATGCAGAGAACTTACCTCTGAGACTCAAGGGGGTTATTCACTAAGGTGCGAATTCGACTGTTGAGTTCGCAAACAGCAGATTCCCATAGTAAATTTGCTACAATTTTCCCATTGTAAAGTCGCGACAATTTTTTAAAGTTAAGATTGTGACAATTTTCCCATAATAAAGTCGTGACTGTGACAATATTCTCATTATAAAGATGCAACTGCGACAGTAGCAGCCTATAGCGACTGTCTTTATCTGGTGAATTCGCACCTATAAACAACAATTCGGACTTTAGTGAATAACCCCCATCAGTCTGTATGGAGCATATGCAAACCCTGCTGAAATGACAAAATCCACAGATAGCTGAACTCACTCACAGATGACACAGATAGATGTATTATCCACTGTAGTTTATTATTGAACTTGAGAGCTGAGATCTGTACCAAGCTGGAGAGGTAAAAAAACATTACTTTTTGATGCCACAATGAGGCTACATTATAATACTGAGATAAGGTGGCAAGAAACTTACATGGACTGGATCATTCCATTAGCTAACAGGGAAGGGGGAATCACGGAAAATACTGTATGCAGAAAAAGTGCAAACAGCATTACAATATCCATAACAATAATATAGCTGCTGTGACAGTACAAAACCCATCACTCCCAATGTAGTTGGTCTTGTCCCTTATACTCATTTGAAAAAATTTTCTCCTCAAAAAAATATCTTGATGGAAGGTGAGTCTAATAGAAAAACACTGCAATGAGTACCATTTTTAATAGATTGATATATCAGGGGAGTCAAAAAGTACAGGGAAATGAAAACTGACAGTGAAACTAACTGAAAAAGTTTAAAATGGTATTAGTAAATATCCCCCAAATGTGGAATGTGACATATATGAATGTATGTATGTATAATTTTATTGATAAAGCGCCACAGATTTACACAACACTGTACAATTCAGCAATACAAGTACAATACAGACATGGGAAAAGTGCATTACGAGTAAAATATTACACGGATTCATCACTTTAAGTACAAGGTTATGGTTGACGCAAGAGGTTGGAGGTCCCTGCCCCATAAAGCTTACAATCTAAGTGATTTGACATGAGGTGGAATATGACATGAGGTGGAATGAGACATGAGGTGGAATGTGACATGAGGTGGAATGTGACATGAGGTGGAATGTGACATGAGGTGGAATGAGACATGAGGTGGAATGTGACATGAGGTGGAATGAGACATGAGGTGGAATGAGACATGAGGTGGAATCTGGCAAAATAAAAAGGTAAGTCTTTTCCGCAAAGACATATATTTGAAAGAGATTTTGCGGCCCAACAATGTCCGCTATGCAATAATTCATTTAAAAAATGACCATCTATTTTTCTCATTCATTGCATTTGGTTTTTTAAAATGCCAGATGCTGGAAAATCACCTATTTTAACAGTTTTGTGGTGTTCTCTTTACCAGTTTGGTAAATCTTCTCGATCATCTTTGAAATGTCACTTAGACATGCAATTAATATAGACAAGTAGTACCTGCTGAATAAGCTGGGAGATAAATGTCCTGCTTCATCTCCAATGAAAATTATTTGAAGTGTTACTAAGTGGGTTGAGTTGAAAAGGGTCTAGGTATGCAAAGTTAAGAAAAAAACAGACTTAATGATGATCCCAAGGAAGCAGATCTGAGTCACGGGCTGTAAAGGGATGATAGAGATGACATTTCAGCCAAGATATTATACTGAGATGTAGTAAAGCTATGGTTTTTGTCTGATGATATTTTTAAAAAAAATGAAGATTACAGTAATGAACAAACTATCCCTTTATTACTTATTCCTTTTTAGGAACTGAACAGCTATTGTGTCATGTCACTTTTCATCACAGTAAAACGTAATAGAGAGCAAGCCTTTCTTCCTTCTAAAAAAATCAGCTGTAGTTACACATCGTGTAAGTTCAAACTTTTACAAACCCTGCTGTTATTGATTAAAAGGAGGCTTACCTCTATATGTGGTGGGAAATTCACTTATTCTTGATTATTTGTAATTTTCCTAATAATCCTAACTATTGGATATTTATGGAATTCAATAGATCATTAGACAGTATAGAATAGAATAGTTTCAAACACTAAGCACATTTACCCAGTCTAAAACAAATATATATATCCTTATGCCACCTGCAATTTATAGCAGACAGCGGTTGCAAATTTACATCTCATCCCCGGACCTGCTAAGCTTATGTGAGGCATGCTGAGATTAAGAGCTCTAGAACAGCTGGAGAGTATGGTTTACTTAGCTCTGAATGGAATGTCATGATACCCACTAACTTGTAAATGTTTGAAATCAATAGGATACCTCTTTGTTTAAAAAAAAAAAAAAGAGCATTAAATTCTATTTAATGTATGATCAACGGTCAGAGCTTTATTTTTTGTACAACTGTTCTATTCTTCAGCCTTCACATTTATTAAAGAATCCTCCATTTGT
Source organism: Pipa parva (assembly GCA_019650415.1). Taxonomy (NCBI): domain Eukaryota; kingdom Metazoa; phylum Chordata; class Amphibia; order Anura; family Pipidae; genus Pipa; species Pipa parva. Next base: position 25,961 of record WMED01001507.1, read on the forward strand.
AGCATTTACATTTTTTTTTTTTTTTTTAGAAATTTGGCATTCTAGATTTATTCAGTCATTTCTTGAACAGAAACCACTACCTCTGCAATTCTTCCCAGATGTATCACTGGCTTATTCCCCTGTCCTTATAGTTAAATATATCCCTGAAATGCTCTACAGAGGCAGTTATCCTGTGTATTCCAGAAAAAATAAAACAAATCCATTTCTTAATAAAATAGTTGTATTATTATTGTGAAAGGGACACTTTTAACTTTCTACATTTTAATATTCCAAAACTCAGGAGGAGCCCAGGGTTTATGCCCTGCTTATAATTATAAAAGTACAACAGGGGTGCTGCATGTATAAATATGATAAATGATAAGGGCGCCAGTGTTTTTTTCCACTGACTTTTCCAAGCATCACTAACGTTTCCAAGGAATGAGCGCACATCACATGGCCAAAATATGAGAGTTGTTGTTTGGTAATTTTGCCCTCTAATGATGTTTTCGGTTTGACATGGTCCAAGACTGCCTTGTTCGTCATCATGGCAGTCCATGGTATTCTTAGCATTCTTCTCCAGCACCATAATTCAAAACCATTGACTTTTCTCCTCTCAGCTTTCCTAAGAGTCCAACTTTCACAACCGTACATCATTATAGAGAAGGCAATGGTGTTGACCACTCTACCTTTTGTTTCAACGAATAAAGCAAATAGAATCAGAAAATTAAGTATCAGTAATAATTTACAGCAGCTTTCCCAGAGATCTTTTATGCAGTGTCATACAGCTAGGTTTTTTTATACAAGTTAATATGCAGGGATACAAGGAAAGATTCTTTAAACTCAGACTAAAATGGTATATTCATATCAGTGTTTATTTGATGTATGAATAATTTATGTGAATATTTGTAATATTTGTATATTAAATTATTACAAATATGTGACTTTAAGAAGGAGGGGTTTGGAAAAAGAACATCCTTTTTAAGCAAGCTTGTGTTACATTGTATCTGTGCTGATGATTAAGTGAGATGGTTTATCTGTATGTCTGAATAAAACAAAGTTTATATATCTATACCTACCCTAGCTCAGACTGCTGTATTGGTAATTTAACTTCCCCAAGGCTTCCCATTTAAAATATATATATATATATCAAAATATCCAAGCACACCTCCATAAACAATTATATGCCCGGGTGCTGTCCCAAACAACCAAACAAACAAAAGTAAAATAAGTTAGCACGCACTCGTGGGTCTAGAAATGTAACGGAAGTGCAGGGGAAAATGTGGAGAATGAAAAGTTGTACCAGGTCTTGGGATGATGGTAATTTTTTCAGTGGTATGAAATGGACCATTTTGCTGAAGCGGTCGGTGACCACCCAAATACAGGTGTTCCC
>WMED01001508.1:0-27329 GCA_019650415.1 Pipa parva
CAGGGGGAAAAATCTGGGGCTGAGAGGGCAAATTCTGGTGCTGCTGTTGCTGTTGGTGCCTCTGTGCTTGGACCGGCTGGGTCTGTTGGGTCTGCTAGGCCTGCTGTGCTGTCCTGTTTTGCCATGCTGTGTGACCCTACTGTGTGGCTGCGTTCCCATGCCTCTGTTCCTTGCTTTGCTGCTTGTCTGCCCAGTTTCTGCATTTTCATTTGCCGGCTGTGCTGGGACCATGGGAGTTGTGCTGGGGGCGGGGCTATAAGGTCAGGAGCAGTGCTTCCAGGTATTCGGGGCCTTGGGTGTTGAACCTAGCTGGCTCCTACTTACATCATTTGTTTTCTTACTGGGAGGATGACTCAGGCTAAGGAACAATCGCCAACTTCTCCTTGGACTGTCATTTTCGTTCAGTTAAACTGTTTAGCAAGGGGGCACCGTTGCGTGCACCCCCTTGCTAATTGTGCCCAGGGCAACGGCCCACTTCGCCCATACGAAGAACCAGCCCTGTCTCTAGAACCAGTTTGATATGTCACATTCATTTGGAAGCAAAGTGTACCTTGAATTAAATTTTGAAATAGTGGCAACTAAATCTACACCCTATTCCTTAAATACAGAAAATGTATGTTCAGGCCAAAATAGGGTTTATTTGTATAAAATATTTGATTCCGCCTGTTGATCTTTTTCTAAAATGATTTCAGCCTCTTGGAGTGACCTTCCCAGTCACCAGATATCTTTCCTGCAGAAGTTCTGCGAGATGAGATGGAACAATCTGCTTGAAGTAAAGATCCGCTATCAGGCATATCACTCTATATGTGTAAGTCACTGAGGATCTCCTGAAAAAAATTATCTCACCAAAAGATCTCTGTAAGCTTGTTAGGTCTATGGCCTTAAAGGCGAACTAAAAGTACATACAAATATTCACCAGGTTGTTGTCGACGTAGATATTAAATTATTTGAAAAAAAAAAGTCTACTTATACTCTACAGCATGGAACTTTATCATTCTCTTACAGAGCCACATCATTCTTGCTGTCAGTCTGAAAAAAATATGAGCCAGTGATTAGAATGCAGTAACCTAAAACTATAATAGTTAACTTCAGCGTCCATATACATATAATATGAAGATGATCGTAATGGGGGGGATTAGAATACTTTAGCGTATAATGTCAATAAAGAATTTCAAAAAGTGTTTTATGGAAAAATATATGAACCTATAGAAAACAAAACTATTTAGACTGAATAATCAATACGATGCCAGTCGTTACACACAGAATACTAATTTAATTGGACAAAGAAAATAATGGATCAATAGAAACGTTGTTGTGAGGATATCATTGTTACTCTAAATGAAATAAAATTTAATTCATATGCTTTATTAAGACTTGCAATGCATTATGTCCTGCAACAATCATCTCAATTTATTTTCTTCAGGAACAAAACTCACATGCCTTTAATATTAAATCTCTTCCTTGCTTGGATGCCAAACTGTTTTTGTTGTGGAGGACAGAGCAGGAGTCAGTATGAAGCTAATGGATGTTATCCTTTGATCTAACTGTTCTTTGTTTTATAGACTAGTAGCTCTCCATGGTGCTGAAATCTGAATTGCTTTTTCTCATTATCTCAGCTTTCCGTGCAGTTATTTAACTCTTGTACAGGAACTTACGGACACATAAAAACTTCCCTAAGAAAACATGTTTCTTTTTTCTTATTTATTCTATCTCATTAGCAGAATAACTTGGGAAACATTTAATGCAATAATGAGGACAGTCACAATTGGTAGTGAAAGTAGAAATCTTGTTTTATCTTTACTTAGTTTACAAATAATCTGCAGCAAAAAGGCCCAGTCTGCTCTTTTCTAATTATGACTAAATTTTAGTTGTGTAATAATGCATTTAGTTCGATTTACAAGCAAATCCCAAATGGAAAAGAAAATCTACAAATGGATACCAATTGTTGTGTTAATGTCATCTTTTGCTGTGTTTCTGAATCAAGGGGAATAGAATTATGCTTATGTATGTATATATTTTTGGGTGTGGAGAGAGTGATTGAAAAAGCCTCCTTATACCTTAAAGAGCCAGTGTATGGAAGAAATGCAAAATACTCAGTTCTTCAAATCTACTAATGGGTTTTCACCAGTTTTTGCCCGCACCTTGTTTTGCTTGGCTTGCAGTGTGGCAGAAAATATAAGCCACTGATTAGAATATGCTCCAGTAGGGGGGTTATTCACTAAGGTTTGAATTCAACCTTATTATTTATATTGATATTTATTATTATTTATAATGATAATACATTTATACATTCCTATTGTACTCAAATAAAATCCATTGTATGTGACTTAGGGGGTTATTCACTAAAGTCCAAATTGTTGCATATAGGTGCGAATTCGCCAGATAAAGACAGTCGCAATAGGCTGCTACTGTCGCAGTCGCATCTTTATAATGAGAATATTGTCACAGTCGCAACTTTATTATGAGAAAATTGTCGCAATCTTAACATTAAAAAATTGTCGTGACTTTACAATGGGGAATTTGCAGCAGGTTTGCTATGGGAATTTGCTGTTTGCGAATTTGACAGTCAAATTCTCACCTTAGTGAATAACCCCCTAAATTTAGTCTGTCCCCTGTGACCCTGCAGGTTCATATTCTTGTAAATGACTGGACTTTCCATTTGGATTCTACAATCACCTGTAGGTGCAGTGAAAATTCTAAACAGCACAGTTGATAAACAAAATGAAAGGGATGTGGTAGTGCATTATTAAAGATGTTTCTAAAATGTATGCAATAATTAAATATATATATCAGTTACAGGCATAGCTTACACATATTTTGTGCATATGCATTCAGAGGGTTAAGGGCCCCTTTAAAAGGAAATGTTTGTTATATCATAATAATAGGAAATGAACAGCTACACAGAGTAATTGCTTTTCAGCAGTGCACTGCCTAATAACTTGTCTAGATGACATGTTAAAAGAAAAGAATCTATTTTGTTTGTTTGAGGCCATCGTGTGATGTGGATTGATCTGCTATGACAATATTTCAACTTTTGATGCTGTTCCTGTAAATTGACAGTAAACTTTAAGAAAAAAACCACATGAATTATTCAGTATACATCCCCCTAGCCATCAACAGATTAGTGATATTGTGCACCAAGCTTCAGTTTAGATGCTACACTTTAAGGCAGAGAGAATACAATGGCAGCACCTCGAACATTGGGGTATGTTTATCAAAGAGCGAATTTGCCTCCTGACGTGGATTCACCACACAACACAAGAATTCAAACGTATTGTACCGCAGTCAATTCACTAAAATATTCACATTCATTATATTGTTGTTATATTATTATGCATATTCATTAAACTGCATATTGTTGTGGCAATAGTGCAAATTGCCACAAAGTGCTTTCTGAATGCATTCGGGGAATGGCAGATGTGACATATTGTAGCAAATTCATCTATTTTACAAATAAGGGGGTAATTCAACAAAGTACAAACTCACCTTACGATCCTTCGATTCACCTCGCCGAGACTGTTACGTGCTCGCTTTTCTCCTACACGTGGACATCAGCGAACGCTTTAAAGGTATTGAGGTGACTGGAATACCTTTAAAGCGTTCACTGTTGTGTATTATAGCGAAGTTATTGCATTTTTACATGGATCTGTTTAAAGAAGGTCCCCATATCTGTCTCTTTCATATTTATTTCTACACTCTGGCAATAGGAATATAATAATATATGGAAAGGCAATGTGACAGTTTTGGGAGCCATTATTGTTACTGAAGAATTGTCTGATTAAATTAATTGTTTTTAAAATTCAGTTCAATGTCAGACAATGCATAGATCATTTTGGCAGTTGGTCCTAACATTCTCTAAGCTTTTTGAGTGAAATGTCCCCAGATTACTAACAGAAATCCATTCATAAGTCCCCCCCCCCACACAGTTTACCACCATCTATCGAACACAAATCTACATTTTCTCACCAGTAGACATTGGACAAATTGTCACTCTGACAAATGACAAATACCCAAAGTGTTGTTGCATTCACCACATAAAGTGGCGAAGTGGTATGCAAATACATGGTCAAAGTAATGTTGGTACATTCTTGCCAAGCTGAAGAATGTAACATTCTTTGTAAACATGTGAAGTTAGAGAAATGGCAAATTGTCACATTCACACAATAACACAACATGGGAATTATTTTTAAAGAAGCTCTAAATCCTCTGAATGAATATGCTTATAATATGCAGTATTAATAATGTTTATGTTTTGTACAAATATTGTACACATTTTATAAAATCCTTCAAATGCAATAAGGGCTTTATTGACTAAAGGCCAAATATTCACGTTAAAGCTCTGAATTCACATTGATCGCCACTTTCCCATGTTCACTTATTGAGCAAATTCTGCAATGAGATGAATATGCATCTAATTTGAGCAACTATGATTGCTGCAGATTTATGGAGCTCCTTACATTATTTTGCATGCACATGTACAGTAAGTCACATATTCAGCAAGCAGTGGAGTCAGTCACAGTCATGAATTCAACAAGTCGTAGTGCTCCAAATTCACCTGTTTGACTTAGCCACATCAGAGTATTAAATTGGGAGAATCATGGCAGGGCTCCAGAGTGGCATAAAACAACTACATTTGTCTACAAATAAACTTGAACTAGGGACAAGGTGACACAGAAATAGATACATTGTTCATTATTCACATCCTACTTCTATTTGACTGATTTTTCCACACTGTGCATGCGACTGTGTCCATAGCCTGTTTGACAAATCTATCCATGGCTTCATCAATAAAGAAAAGTGAATTCGACAGGTGATTTCAGACTTTAGTCAATAATGCCCTGAGCTGGGATGCAGAAATATTTATATTGCTTATATAGTTGTATATAACACATGTAAGCCAAGACTTTTGACCTTACAGGGGACTATTTGTTCACATCTAATTGGACTTTGCATTGTCTCTATCCAATCAGCTACAGGTGCTATAATAAATATTATAATCAGTAACATGCATGCTTAACTGATCATAAACATATATTTTATTCATATTATTTCAGATGGTTTAGTGTTCCTTTAATAAAACATTACTGAAGTTCTGTACAGTTTATACCAACTGGGCTTATTAGAATGTTCAGCGCACCTGTAACTGATTAACAGAAACAATGGAAAGGCCCATCACAGGCAACTAATCAGACCCTTCAGGGCCAAACATGGCCACACCAACTTGTGCAGCATGAGATTTTTTTTTATGTAATAATAATGTATAATAGCATTATCAATATTCATTGTGGAGGTTTAGTGTCCTTTTAAGCGGTTAGCAGGGGCATGGAAAATAATGCTGGAAGGCTTTAGTACTCTAGCAAAGGGTGCTGCAGAACTACAATTTTCTGCATCACTGGAAAGTGGGATCTATAAGCTAAAGATTTATAACAGCTGGAAATTCAAATTTTATACTTTCCTCGCAATGATTAAAAAGAAATTCATTCCTCAAGAAAACACTGATTAATACTTGAAATAAATTGGGCAAAAGATTAAGAGAACTTGCGTTCATCCAGTTTGGGCTTTTGGGAATGTTAGACTCACAGTAATAATTCTATGGCTGGTTAACAAAATTTTGCGCTAAGGGATCAATTTGCAGATAACCGGAGCCAGGAAGTGCCCGGCTGCTTGGCGAGCCAGCTACGCATGCATTTCCCCGTATAGGGGAACAGATGCTCACAAGATGATGTGAACAGGGATCAGGGCGAAAGTAGCGCAGACACAAAACTGAATGCCAGCAAAGTAAAAAAGTAGAGTGAGAAACCAGATGTTCACAGTCATTTGAGGTGTTTTCAGAGGCATATATTTACAAAGCAAATGTTTGCAAATTCCCCAGCACTCTCCTAACATCTTCCTATCACAATACATTAGAAGAAATGCCAACAACATGGAAATCTTCAAGGGTTTAATTCCCAACTGAAGCATGGATGAACATGTGGAGAGAGGCGGGTGGGCTGTATTTATTGGCTCGGATCAGTGTCTGGGTGCTACAATGCTATTAGTTTTATAAACACAATATAATCAGTGGGGAATAGTGCATCACTTACACAGAGGAGCTTGTAGGATGGCTATATCACACCCTTGTGTGGGTGCCCTTCTAATCCATTGTAACTCCCTGTGAGGGTGTAGTGTTTGAGGGGAGATATTTTGCCCTAATAAAAAAAAACTATTACTGGAGGTCAGTACAGGTTTTACAAATCACCCCAGGTGCAGGCTAGAGCCTAATTTAAAAGGGAGTATGGAGCAGTGAGCAGTCAAGGAAAGTGGTTGTGCTGAAAACACAAAAAGGTAATCCAGGAAAAAGGGAGGTTTTCTTTGTTAACTAACCAGAGCTGTTTATGCTGCAGTGTAAACAACCAGGGGGATATTATTTGGCTGAATTGCTTTATACTGATGCACTTCAATGCCAGATGTTGTTCTTAAATGGACTTTGTTTTGCCAAGAACAGCTGTGTATTAAGTTAATAGTGTGAAACACTGAATTCACAAAGAAACTTAGTGTGCTGTGCGCTAAAGCTCGTACCAAAACCTGAGTAATTCTCCACACCTGTCATATAATTTTTTGCATGGTTAGTAAAGTTGATAAAGGACAAAGGCAACCTATACATACACATAAGGGACATAAGATATATATATATATATATATATATATATATATATATATATCCGAGAAATAAACCATATCCCCACCGAAAATGGTGCATTTATAAAACACTTACATTTTTAATTTTTTTTTCTAACTTTGCCTTTAAGCTGGTTTTGGATGCAATGCCCCTTTAATATCTTATGAGTCCTTTTGGTTTTAGTTTACACATGTTCTGTGGTTTTAGCCCTATACTTGTGCAAAGCTAAACCCAATGGATCAGCATACTTCTGGATATTATTGATCTAATTAACCCCTGATGGGATCATATTCATCTAAATAACCAACCCTTTTTTTGATGTCTCAACCTACCTAATGCCACTTATCATACACAGTACTAGTATGTGGGAATATCTTATGCGACCCCTGTGAAAGCGTTGTTCGACCCCCAAAGGGGATGGAACTTGCAGGTTGAGAACAGTTTGTCTAGGTTGTTATAGGTTATGGAAGGACAGCGAATCAGAATGTCATTAAAGTGGATCTATCAGGTCCACTTAACAGACTCTTTTTTGGGGGGGAGACTTGAGATTCAAGTCGGGCATCGGAGTAGACCCTGACAGGTCAACTTTAGGGGGTTTATTCTCTAAAGTCCAAATTGTTATGTAAATGTGTGAATTCGCCAGCTAAAGACAGTTGCAATAGACTGATACTGTCACAGTCACGACTTTACTATGGAAATATTGTCACAGCCGCAACTTTAAAATTGTCTAAATCATGACTTTACAATGGGAGAATGGTCACAGTCGTGGATTTACTATGGGAATCCACTGTTTGAGAATTCAACAGTCTTGTTCAGACTTTAGAGAATAACCCCCTTAAATGTTCTCCACAAACATTTTCTTATATTTAAAATAACCACAATATTGATTTCAGGTTTGTTAACATTAACCCACTCAGCCCAGTAGTGTCCTTACTTGTCTTTTTTCTCTAATGCCTACCTCAGAATTAAAAAAAAAATGAACTCTGTATTTTTCCGTTTTATGAACGCTCTGCTGAGTTGGCCTATGCTGATTGCTTATGTTCTATTTATATGAAAAATAAATTTGGCTTTGCCAACTGTTGTTGTTCCATGAAGAGCTCCTGGCAAGCTACATAACAAGAATTAGGGGAGTGTGACTGTCAGTACACACTCGTGTGAGAATGAATGGTTGCTTAACTGTCCCCACTTTGTAAACAGGAGCTCGGAAAAGGTAAAATAATGTAACAGTTTCTGCCATATCCATGACAACCTCTACATCCTAAAAAGAACAAGAATAAGCTTCTTTACACATTTTCCAAACCTGTCTATGAATTAATAAACAAACACACCAAAGAAATGAAAATTAGTTTACAAATTGCTTAATAATGTTAACCCCACAATCTGTGGATTAAAATAAGGCATCGTCTCACAGACTTTGTAGTGGTATTTTTTAGAAGTATATTTATTTTGTAGAAGAAATGATACCGAAGTTCATAATGCCAGACTTGAGGGGGTTATTCACTAAAGTCCGAATTGTTGCGTATAGGTGCAAATTCGCCAGATAAAGACAGTCGCAATAGGCTGCTACTGTCGCAGCCACGTCTTTATAATGAGAATATTGTCGCAGTCGTGACTTTATTATGGCAAAATTGTTGCGATGTTATTATGGAAAAATTGTCACGACTTTACAATGGGGAAATTGTAGCGGATTTTCTATGGGAATCCGCTGTTTGTGAATTCGACAGAAGAATTCGCACCTTAGTGAAGAACCCCCTTGAAAGATAGTAACTTAGCAAAGGACAGTTTATTTCATTTTAAATAGTGTGTTCAGGTGAATTCAAAAGCACTGCGACTTGTCAAATTCGCAACTGTGACTAACTCCACCAGTTGCTCAATACGAGGAGTACCTGCACATGCAAAGTAATGCAAAGAGCTCCATAAATCCACAGCTACTGTAGTTGCCTGAATTAGATGCATATTCTCCTTATTGCAGAGTTTGCTCAATAAGCTAACATGGAGAAGTGGCGATCAAGTGTGAATTTATAGTTATTTGTGACTCTTTGGCTTTAGTCAATAAGGCCCATGGTCCTTGAAACAAAATGTATTCTTGGTGGCTCCACTAATCTAAGCCAATCACCTATACCCTCAATCATGACTTAAAGGAGAACTAAAATGAAAAAATAAAAAAAAAACAGTTAAAATACTTACCTTATACAGAGCCGATTGATTATAGTCACACCATGAGCTGTGCTGTAATTAGCCGGCTCCCGATCCTTCCCCTGACGCCTCCTGCACAGTGCTGGATGACACTGAAGCCAGCACGCAGCTCCTTCCCTGGCCTCATATATCATCACGCTCATTGCGGGGAGCATTATCATTGGCCTCCACAATGAACGTGATGATGTTTAAGCCCTGAAACACCCGTGGTGTAACAGGGTGAGCGGAGCTGCGGCGCTTGCTGCCAGTCAGCCAGCGCTGCGAAGAAGTGTCAGGGGAAGCATCGGTAGCTGGCAAATTACAGCACCTGTGATATGAGGCTGTGGCTGTAATAAATTGGCTCAGTATAAGGTAAGTATTTTAACTGTTGTTTTTTTATTTTTTTTTCCCTTTAGTTCTCCTTTAATGCTGCTGTCCATATTCACCCATATTATTTAGTCAATGAATGGGAGATTGCATATTTGGCCTTTTTTTAATTTTTAAATTTACTGTGTTGAAGCAAAATAGTGTTAAAGGTCCAGTAACACCAGTCTTTTCCCTTAGATTAGTTTAGATGTCCCTCTCTGTTTGGTAGCTCAGCTCCAACATGTTTCCAGTTTTCAGCAGATGCCTCATTGCTGCATGCTTTCAAAAATGAGCACTAAGGGGGTTATTCACTAAGGTGCGAATTCAACTGTCGAATTCGCAATCAGCGGATTCCCATAGCAAATCCATGACAATTTCCCCATTGTAAAGTTTAATGTTAAGACTGCCACAATTTTCCCATAACAAAGTCGCGGCTGTGACAATATTCTCATTATAAAGACGCGACTGCAACAATAGCTGCCTATTGCGACTGTCTTTATCTGCCGAATTTGCACCTATACGCAACAATTCATACTTTAGTGAATATGTCTCTACATCAGGGACACTGCCTAGAAAGCTGTTGTTTACAGAGCTTCCATATCCTCATAAATATGTGGCAGAAGGATATCCTCTGGGATTACAATGGAATGATCAGTAAAGCCTGGAACAGGCAATTAAGGCAAGAAACACTGGAGGCTGTTCCAAGACTGGAACAACAAATCAAACTTTAAATTGCTTCAATCAAGAAACAACATCAACACCATTAGTAAAGGAGAAGTTTCTTTGTGGGTGCCACTGGTGAAACTCAGGTACTTGTTAGACTCAACACTCCAGGACAAGCTCATTATATCAATTGATGGACATTTTATCAGCATGGATCCTAAGAACTTCCTCACACCAATAAAATGGACTAGTCTAAAATTGGTGGTTCATAATATTGGAGGTACTCCTGAAGATCATAGTTTATGTTGTTGGTGGTTTCATCTGCAGCAATCCTGCCACCTTGATCATGCCTATTAAACTGGTCCATCACCTTCTGTAAAGACGATATTGAATGCGTTCTGAAATACCAAACAATGAGAAGCAAGAGTCTTAACTATCAAGGCTTTTTTTTAAAGTGTTTTATCTGCTAAGTTCATGCCTGGTACCCAACAGACTTACCAGTCTGCATAGATTTATTCAGTATCTGTTGTGCCAGTCTTATCAGATGTTCATCCTGAATAACCTCGTATCGCAGGTGACCAGATGTATTCTGATTCTCTTAACTTGAATTTAAGAAACAGTATACCATTCTTAAATTCTTCAACACTCTCAGTTCCTCCTGAGAAATCAAAGATAGAATAGAGAACATAATTGCTTTTTTCAACAATAAGTCCTACTCCTGCTCTTTACCTGTAAGGGAAAAACAAGACTTGTTAAGATTATGTACCATTCATAGTTCAGTTTAAGAAGAGTCTTCAATGCCAGAGAAAGAAATGTAACACCTCATTTCAGCTTTATCAAGGTTATTGACAAAGGATTTAATGAAATTCCTAAAAATGCTGGCTTTTAATTTCATTAAAGTACTCTTTAAAAAATACTCTCTATTGAGGCACAGATCCAGTCTTTAAATCACATTACAATTAAAGGAGAACTATAGTCAGATTACATCTTTACATATGCAGTACTATACCTTAGTGAGAATCGTTTCTCCCCAGTAGTTGTTTCATGTGACGCAGAATGATTGAGTAGGCAGCACTGATAAACTCCTGCAGGAAATGTGTGTGTCATGTACTGGCCAGTTTTCCATGAAAAGGGACCCTTCTCCGGACATTTTTGCCCTACTTTCTACTTAATGCCTGCACACAAGTCAGCTTTCCCTCTGTAATCTCCTCCATTCCAACTTAATTTATTTGGCAAAAATGTCAGCACTCTGCTTAACTAATAGCAGTCAGGCAGCTTTTTCTTCTCCTGCAGAACAGAGAGAGGGAGAGGAAAATGTCAGCTCTCAGTAAAACTAATTAAGGGAAACAAACTGCAAGTATTATTTCTTCTCTAAATTTTTTTTTATAACTATTTGGCTTAGTATAAAGGAGTTTTATATGTATGTGTGCAGTTGTATCAGCACTATAGTGTCCTTTTAATAGCGAGTGAAGTAGATAACAGTGATAATCTCATTACAGTAGCATCTACTTCAGAAAAATAAGTCAGGAGAGATTATATAAGCTACTTTGACAATGGCAAATTTCTGATAATTAGATGACTGAATCAGACTATCTCCAAAATGGCAGATCTTGTGACTACCAAAGTAATTCAAGAAAAGTCAACCGGTAAACCAGCATCTAGTATCTGTGGGACATGCTAGACAATAAGACCAATCTATAGAGGCCCCACTTCCTAGTTTACAGGATTTTACATAGCTACTTCTAATGCCTTGGTTTCAGATTTGACAAGACACATTCAGAAGTCTTGTGGAGCTTATGCTTTGATGGGTCTGTTTTTGTTGATCTGCTCATTATTAGGCAAAGCGGTCTTTATTCCATGGCCGCGACCAATATAAATTTATATTAGCTTGCATTTTTTTTTTTTGTTTCCTTTATTATCATTTTGGAATATTTATTTAAGATTTGTTAAAAGTAACTTAATGCCTTGGACAGAAACATCCTACTGTTTTTTTATTAGCAGTATTCAGTTACAGGAAATAAAAAAATATCAGCACATTCTGCCAGATTTAAAAAGCCAGCACAAGGAATACATCTCTAATTATTTTCAGGAAATTGGCCAACAAGGAGAAAAAAAAAAAATCCCGCCAAGAAGAGTATTCTCAGCATCATTTTGTGATGAGCGGACATCATAAGGAATAATTGACTTTCCAATGAGAAAAAAAAATTATTTTTTTTTTTCATCTGCCCTTTTTTTTATAGTTCATTTTTAATGAAAAAGAAGAAGTTTCTGAAATTCTGAACATCAAAGAGAGTGAGAGGAAATGACAATCACGCGTTTAATCTCTGATCAGCAGTAGTGGCGACCACATAGAATCTCCTTTGCTTAGGCTTAGAAAGTAGCAACTTGGCTGGTCTTGTTAGAGCCATTCTCACAATTTCACAAGCTGTTAGGCTGGGCAGTGTAAAATATTAAGTTATCAGATGTATGCAGTTACCCTAGAAAATGCCGCTTGGCATTGATCTTTGCCAACCAGCGTAAATGGTTCAGAAATCGCTGCAGACAAGATACATTTGTTTGTTTGTTTTTTTTTTAAATAAAACATTGCAGTTTCTTTCTTTACATCTGTCCCTAGTTCCGATGCCATGTCGGTAAAAGGTCTGCCTTAATTGAGCCTTCTAGAGATCTTGCAGCATTAGCATTTTGCTAGCAGAGTGCCAGATATGGCAATCAAACCGGGCAAAGATTGTTGCAACATCCAAGGGATATTTGGACTGGAAATGATAAATCCTAATAAATAAAATATGCGGGTGGAGGGAGGATATTCTTTCCTGCTGACAATAGATATATGCTTGTTACAGAAGAAACTAAAAAAGGCAGGTAGCTTAAGGTCTTTGTATTCTAAGTATATACAACTGCTTGCATAGTAGTAGAATTTCAGTGGGATTTTTATAGAATGTATTTCTTTAATAACTCAATATTCAGGCCAAGAAAAAAAATAAATCTTCTTGAGTTACACCTAATCTTGATTACACGATACACTTTTTGAAGGCTCTAAGTAATTAAATATAAGTTCTGCCAAATTTTGATGAGGAAGCTAGGCTGTTCGAGCTAGTGTAACATTGATGGCTGATACCACTCAGGCCCAACTGACTATTTTTGGATGCAGGGTCCTTATTTATTAATTAGTGGCACAGATGTTTTAGAAGGTGCGGTACAACAAACACAGTTGGGTGCCTGGAACTTTAATATAAAAGCAGAACAGCTGTCTTTATTAGATGAATAGCAGACAAAATAGTAGTTGGGAAACTGGTACAATAGCAATATAAGCAATGGGCGCTAGTGATTGCACACTTTGTGCTGGGTAGTCTTATACAGCTCTAGTTTATTTTACCAACCCTACTATAACAACACACTTTGGGAGTATCCTCTTTCTTTAAAGTGTAAGTAAAGTTATTGACCAAACTATATATGTATATTATATTTATAATGTAGAAACATAAACTTAAACACTTAAAAGTAAAAACGATTTTGTGTTTTTCAGTTCTCACCTCTTAATCCAGCAGCCTTTCTCTCCTGCATTTCTGTGCACTTGCTTTTCCTGTATAGTGGCCAGAAGTCACCTCCCCCTAATGATGTCACACAATGAGCGAAATTTACTAAGGGTGAAACGATCGCCCGAAGTTAATTCCTGCCCGCATATGCGGTATTTTTACCACACGTGCGGTATTCCGATCGATTTGCAATTGTGCGATCACAAATCGAGCGCAATTCCGATCGTGCGATCGCAAATCGATCGGAATATCGCACGTGCGGGCAGGAATTAACTTCAGGCGGACTAAATCCGCCATTAGTAAATTTCGCCCAATGACTCATTCTGCTAGTGCATGCTTAGTAATCTGATATTTTCCTTTCACTGCAGCACTGAATTCCGACTGGGAAGGAGTCGGTTTTTAAGACAGAGAATGTGAGAGGGGAGGGGGCGTAGCCTCATACTGTACAGGAAAGAGAACGATTTTACAGATGGATAACAAGTGCTGCAGAGTGAAAAGGTGAGAAAGGATTTTACTAATCGTTTTTTCACTTTACAATACTTTAATGGGGCAGTCTTTATAAATAAGATTTACTTACACTTTAAGATCTATTATATTATATAGACTTGGGTACTTTTTCTCTCACTGGTCTCCTCCCACAGTTTACTGCTGGCATTCTCCTCCAGGTTCCCTTTTATGGCAGCCTGTACTTTAAATACCCGAGGAAACAATACTAACACCCTGTGGACTCTTAGTCATCATGTTGCTCTTTTTACCCAGCATTCCTAGGGATACACAATGTCCCTTTAATACACTTTGCCACTCACTAGGAAACATTTCTTTTTCTTCTTTTTTTTTCTTTTTTCTTTGAAATTTTTATTGATATTATTAAACAAATAATGTATATTCGTTTCTGTGATATATTTTTCAACTAAGGAACATTCCATGACTTTTCTATTCTGCCCCCACTGCTGCCACTCTCTTCCATTCTCCTCCCCCAACTACGTCTGCGTGTATTCTATTGTGTATGTATGTATTATGCATATTATTATATTTCTGTATATTATATTTATATATCCATACATTGAATTATTTATTTTTATTAATATCTGAAATTGATTTCTGTACTATGGTCGCATCTTCAATCTCAATTGATATACACTGTATTTCTAGTGACAATAAATATCTATTCTATTCTATACTCCTGAGAGGTAATTTCAGAGAGGTCCTTTATACATTATATTGGCTTTCTGGTGCCTTTACTTTAACTCAGCATAAAAATGGTTTAAGCAATATTAGTATCGTATAATAATACAGTACTCATCTTTTTTACTTTAACTTGTGACTACTTACTTTCACTTATGGTCACTTTATGGTACCATTAGAGCTTAGTTTCCTACCCCACATGCCTCTGTAATTCCCAGAGATGGAAGATGATGGTTGCAGACTTATACAGTATAGCTGTTGTGCCAGCTTAAGATGTCAGGTGGTCACACTAGGTCACACTAGGGCACCATATTGGATGTTGCAGATTCTGCATTGCTATTCAGAACTGGTACATTTTTGACTGGAGAGGCAGAAGTGCAAGATGTAAAACACACTGGCCCTTACACTGTTCTAAACTACCAGGTAGATAAATTTGTCATCCCTCCACTAATGAGGTTGTGATATGAATCCGGCACCAAAATAAAACAGTGGTAAAATAACATAGAACATTTTTATAAATAGTAGGAAGAATATAACTTCATTGTGAAGGGTTCTGACAAAATTGGCAAATGCTGGTGTTCTTGAATTTAAAAGGATTAAATTATCTCTTGTCCTGCCAAAATCAGGTCTAACAATAATGAAAGCTTGCCTGTGTCTCTTGTGTGGAGTAGAGTTGTTCTCCCTCATCTCCTCTTTATTAAATAGTCTGTAATTTTATTTGTGAACAGGACTAATGATGATGTCCGTGACATTTCAGTGCAGAATAAACACAGATAAAGTAGGCTTAGCACTGATTATGTTTGTTTAAAAATGGGATTGCCGAGAAGAGATATATACAGCAGATTTCATCCAAATCTGAAGTAGGCTGATTTCTCTCAAGGTTTTATTAGAATCAGTGACAATACACACTTATGCTAATATGTGCCTTTCTATACTATTCAAAGAATGTGTAGTGTTAGTGCCTGGTTGTGGTGAATAACTAAGCTTTTCTTGAATAGTTTATGCATTTTGCAGCATTCTAATACCCATGTATGATAAAATCCACAGTGGGGCCTTAGCCCTAATGTTTCCAAGGTTATTTATAGTAGGCCAATTTCAGCTGTTGTTACTGCTAACTAGCTGCTTAAATACATTGTTCACAGTCGCTTACACACTCAAATAAAGGGAAATCAAAGTGTTGTTTGCGCGCCAGTCTAATCCAGTGAAAGAGATAAAATATACCATTAATAATGAAGAGATGTTTTTCACACCATGTAAATACTTGTGTTACCACGAAAATAACAGCATTAATCACAAATAACAAACGACAATTTCTCTGCACTCTCACACCAAATAAATGGGGCGATGGAAGATTTAGAAGTATGTTTATTAAAGAGCAAAGCAACGATTCGGCCTATGAATTTAATGAGTTCAGAAATGAACTGCTCTGGCTGTTTAAGATCTATTTTGAAAAGCTCTGTCTTAACTGTTTATATAAAAGCTATGTACATTTGTTGCAGCATGTTCTTTTATAGTTTGCAACATTAGACAGGTTGCAAATTTATGCAATACATTGCTGCGACATTGCAGAAAATTATGCTTTAGAAGAACTAAAGGCTTGTAAGCAAGTATGAACAAGCACAGAAGAAGTATTAGTTCAGAATTCTGCTTCTGCAAACATCAGTGTGCTTGAAGAAGAGGTGGGAAGTAAAGACGATATCAGTGCTGTAGTGTAAGAAAATTCGCTTTACTCTGAGATGTTACTTTCTAACATTGAAAAAAAATTAAATTTGGCAGTCTAGGGCACCAGATTAAAGTTTAAGGGGGGAATTCACTATGCTCCAAAGTGAGGTGCGTAGTGTTCGCCTCACTTCAGAAAAACTGAAATGCGCATGCTGATGTCTTGCACACGGACATCAGCATGCGCATTAAAGGGATTCCCCTCCCGGCAAGAGCACTCGAGCCTCCTCGCCGGGAGGGGAATCCCTTTAATGCGCATGCTGATGTCCGAGTGCAGGACATCAGCATGCGCATTTCAGTTTTTCCGAAGTGAGGCGAACACTACGCGCCTCACTTCGGAGCATAGTGAATTACCCCCTAAATCTTTTTTTTTAACGAATTTCATTTTAAATTGTAAACTGGAAATTGATTAGAGAACGCATGCCAAGGGATGATTAAAGTGGGAAATTTTCTATCCAAAGGACCCATTGATCTGTGCTTGTGAATGGGCATATTAATGCCATTTTCCGGTGAATTGTCATGGAGTATTTCTTTTTGGTGTAATGTTGCGTAATGAAGTGATAAATGTAGCAGAATACTGCAAATCATTATGTAAATGGTGTATTGAAGAAAAACCGATGCCATTTTAACATGTTTTTTTTTTTTTTTATAATCCTAAAGAACCACTGCAACACAACTTTATCAGTTTATATTGATGAGTACATTCTGACACTATGCAGTACTGTATAATCAGAAAGGCCAATGTCACTGCTTTCTCTAAATAGTATTTTTTTTACTATTCTTGTACAATGTTGGCAGAATATGTATTGTAAAAATGTGGTTACCTTTCAATCTGCCAACTCTAAGGTAGTGTATGAAATCAAGAAACTTCCCAGTGAATAACTTTTGAAGAACTGAGACCTTGCGGGGCTTATGCATCAAAGTGAGAATTAGGGGGTTATTCAGTAAAAAAATATATAAACAAACCTGACCGCTCCAATCCCCTTCAGAGTATAGACATGAAAAGCCGGGTGCTCAGGAGTGAAATAGACGGCTTTTTGCTGCAATCAATAAAGATAGTTCTCCGGCACTCCGTATTGCCATGAGTAAGCGCAGGTAGCGTGAAACACGTAGGCATGTTGCTGATGTTTTTATTGTTTTGTTTTTAACTTAACCTATGTGGTCACAATAAAGGAACCTATTCTTAACTTACCGAGTGCTGGAGAACTATCTTTATTGGTTATTCACTAAAGTCTGAATTGTTGCGTTTAGGGGCGAATTCACCAGATAAAGACAGTCGCATTAGGCTGCTAATGTTGCAGTTGCATCTTTATATTGAGAATATTGTCTCAGTTGCAACTTTATTATGGGAAAATTGTCGCAATGTTAACATTAAAAAATTGTCGCCACTTTACAATGGGAAAATTGTTGCAGATTTGCTATGGGAATCTGCTGTTTGCAAATTCAATTGGTACATTACTGATATTGCAATATTGATAGCATTGATATTGCGATATCGCAATTTTACCGATATTGATATTGCGATATCGAATTTTCAGCCGTTTTGCCATTGAAATAAAGGGTTCGGCCGAAATTCAATATCGCGATATCGTTAATATCGATATCGCGATATCGATGTTATCGCTTTTAATAAATTTCGCCCTAGCTAGAGTGAATCTGTACTGTATTATATAGTAACTAGGAGTAATAATGCTCAGAGTATCAGAGCCTTTACTACACACTGGTTAGGTTTGGATAAGACTTAGGGCCTTATTGACTAAAGGCCAAATAGTCACATAAAGCTGTGAACTCACATCTATTCTCCACTTCCCCATGTTCACTTATTGATCAAACTCTGCGATGCACGCAACCAATTAGAGTGACTACAACAGTGATTTTATGGACCTCTTCACATCACTTTGCGTGCACAGGTACTTCACCTTTTGACTAAGCGGCAGAGTATATTAAAGTGGAGAATGTGGCTAGGTGTACTGCTCTGAATTCTCCCATCTGACTTCGCCACATCAGACTGGAGAATTGGGGAACTAATGACAGGGCACCACATTCTACTTTTATCTGAATACACCACACAATACATCCAACAGCGATCACTCCTCCGTTTGTTTGATTGGTCTGTTCACCGTTTAGTCAATAATGAGAAGTAAATTTGTGACTATTTTGGAGATGCGACTTGAATTGTAGTGAGGTGAATTCATTT
This sequence comes from Pipa parva, assembly GCA_019650415.1. Taxonomy (NCBI): domain Eukaryota; kingdom Metazoa; phylum Chordata; class Amphibia; order Anura; family Pipidae; genus Pipa; species Pipa parva. Next base: position 18,497 of record WMED01001508.1, read on the forward strand.
TTTAGTCTATCTTTATACACTTCTTGCTGCCTGAAGTTTGGACAATGAGTTCCATCGACATTACGGGTGATCTGTGATATTATAAATTACAATTTAATGTGTTGGCTGGGGATTATTGGCTGGGGATACTAATAATGACCAGAATTCCACGCTCTAAACAGCACACACGCTTCCTGATTTGTTTGGTAGTGCTATGTGGCACAAAGCTTGTCGGTTTTGCCAAGGTCGAAAACCTTGGAATCCTCGCTTCCTGTAGTAACTAAATCAACACTGCAGTCTCATTAGCGAATGAAAATAAATGGATACTTTATTGTGTAAATGTTCAAATGTTATGAAAGGTTGAGTTGTACTTAACCTCGTGCAGCAAGAATGTAGGTAAAAAAAAAATCTCTTTTAATGGAAATTACAAATTGATTTTCTTTAAAGGAAAATTGAAACCTTTGCTTTGGATGAGCGCATGCCTTGAAAATGAGGATTACGTGTGTGTTATGTTTTTGGCATCGCTTTCACACACCAATATTGATAAGTTTGAAAAGAGATGTTACTCTGCTGCAAAGTCAATCATTTGGGCATATTTATCAAAGTGTGAATTGTCCAAAAGATTCATGAATGAACTACTCTTAACTTCACATATTCTGCAAAGATTGTTATTTTGTGCAATGTGAGAAGTTCACCCACAGGGGCTTATTCATGGTGGTCCATATAGTTGTGCAGAGGTCCAAATTTTGCATTTAAGGGGTTACTCACTAAGGTGCGAATTCAACTATCGAATTCGCAAACAGTGGATTTCCATTGTATATCCGCTACAATTTCCCCATTGTAAAGTCGCGACAATTTTCCAATGATAAAGTCGCGACTGCGACAATATTCTCATTATAAAGAAGCAACTGTGACAGGAGCAGCCTATTGCGACTGTCTTTATCTGGCGAGTTCGCACCTATACGCAACAATTCAAACTTTAGTGAGTAACCCCCTTGTAGTCTTTTCTCCAACTCTGCTAATTAATCAGACTCCGCGATGTAATGAGCTCTCGACCAGTTTAATAGCTTATGGCCGTCACGGACTTGCAAAGAAGTGCCACATTTCCATAGCGTCTGAAACAATACTTTGATGAATATACCTATAACGGTTTGCGATGTTATGATGACTGCAAATTTATGCACCACTTTCCCTGTTTTTTTTGTGAATCCAATCAAAGTTTGGATGTTCATCATGTGTCAGAGTAACAGTTCAACAAGGTTTAGGGCCTAATTAACTATTCACTTATCAAATTCACTTCACTACAATTCGAGTCGCATCTCCAAAATAGTCACAAATTCCCTTCTCATTATTGACTAAGCAAAGAATAGACTGGTCGAACAAGCAGACAGCATCTATAACTGTCGGACGCCTTGTGTGGCATAGTCAATTGGATAGAAGTAGGATTTGGAGTCCTGAGGAGTGATGTGAATACCCCCAAGTTAAGTGCACTGACGTTATCCTCACTATATACCACTAACTGTATATAAGTTCCTAATACCTCTATTTGTGTCACCTTTTCCCTAATTCATGTTTAGAACAAGACTAATTTAGTTGCAGTCGCCATTGTCACATTTGATGAAATAGTCACCTCACGTCACACTTGAGTCCTGCCATCAATGCCCCAATTCGCCAATCTGATGTGGCGAAGTTAAACAGGTGAATTTTTAGTCAAAGTATTGCAACTATCATGGTGCCCCCTTTGCAACATTGCAGAGTTATCTCAATAAGCAGACTTAGGGTAGTGGTGAATAGGTACGAATTCAGAGCTTTATGTGACTGTTCGCCGTTTAGTCAATGAGGCCTGTATTGTTGTGAATATGCAAAGTGACTTCGCCAAATAAAAGTAGCAGGATTACAGCAGGATTCTGGGGGCATTTACTCAAAATGCATTTAAAAATGTGTCAACATGAGCTGGGAATAGTCTGTCATTAAAATTAATGTAAAATCAATTGTTTTTAATTTAGGCAACCATTCTCCAGCATGAACACAGGCGATTAAATGCAACATTGTCAATTCCTATCTCATTAATGTGAAAAAAGAGTTATCACTTCGCTACAATATGCCACTGCTACTGTTCACCTGAATACACTCAGAAAGTGCTACATAACAATATCATATATAATAATATATCATTCTCTCCATCCCTTCCCTGCAACCATACGTTGTTTAGTGAATAGTCAGAATTGACCGCAATACGAGTTAATTGTTGTATAGGGTGTCAAATTCACTTCAAAAGCCAAATTCATTCAGTTATAGAAAATCTCTAAGCATGACGACTAACTACAAAGCTTGATAAACACATGCTTCAGTGACAATAGAAATGCATGCCATGCTTTCGTCCATTGCTGTTCAACAAAACTGGGATATAGTCATTTCTCCCATTAGGTTATATTTTTGTCCATGCTCTAATAACATTATTGTTTGCAGCTACATAAAATATCGCTAAAATTTGTTTTTAGAAATCTTCAATTATACAGTGTAAAGGAAAGCGTTAGGGTGAGAAAATGTAAATAATCACACATATGTAGAGTAAATAAATTATTATGTCATAGTAAATATATGTAAACACTCTTAACCCCTTTATTGTTGTTTAGCAAAGTGCACACTGCGTAAAATTTTAGCATCAATCTCTGGCATTGCTAGTAATGATATAATCAGATTAATATGTGCTTACATCCCTAGCTGCTTCAGTCAAGTGACCCATGTATTACATACACAGCGCATATTATCAGATTCAGATCACAGAGACCAAACCTTCCCACTTGCCTGTGAGTTGCCTTCTTTAACAGATGTATTGATTAGGGGAAAGTGCAGCACTTTGTCAACGCTGTGCCTGCAGGGAATTAACAGAAAACCAGTCAGATGTGACCTTTGCCTAGGCTTTGGCTGCCTGTATCTTTGCTATATACCCTTTAATACAATGTCTGAATTACTGTTTATCCTGTGTTTCCATTTCCCATATCCCAAGCTGATAACTATACCCATTCTTATCCCTATGGAAGAAATGCACTATTTAAAGATTTCTCCTATAGTACTCAATCTCATCCATCAGAACTGGCTACAAATGAGGGTGAATTGTCTGGCAATATGACTGTTTGGGGTCACAGCCACCTTTCCAGATTTTTTGCAATATGCCTGCACCAATGGAACAAAATTGTGCATATAAATATTTGAAACTGTCGATTGACCTTATATTCAAAGTATATCAAGCAAAGTTTCTCTCTGAGTTCATATGTATAAATTACGTCTTTGCAATGAATGAACAATGTTTCTAACTGTATTTGCTGGGTAATGTTGGAGGTATATTGTATAAAACTATCATTTGAGAAAGGGCTTTGACCCTGAAACATGTCATGATACTGGTTTATATTAAACACAAGTGGTTACTCTACTGCAGTGGTCGGCAAAGTACAGCTTGTGAGCCACTTGCGGCTCTTTAGCTGCCTTGTTGTGGCTCGGAGCACACTGCCCAAGCCTCGCCCACGACCGCTGACGGCTATTCTGATTGGCCGTCGGTGGTCATCTGGTCGGGAGAGGGCATGCCTCCCTCATCCAGCAGCTCACAAGATAGTTGTCGCCGCTGGAGGAGAGAGTGAAAAGGCTTTCTCCTCAAACAACTTTGCTGACCCCTGCTCTACTGGAATGGTCAGACTGCTATTTTCTTTATATGGTATTGTATAAAACATCTTTGCTAAAACAGTTCCATTTCAGTTTATGTCCAACTGCCTACTAGTATTTTACTTAGGCCTTGTACTTATTGATAAATTAGGTCCACTGCAAAAGATCAAGAAAATTACAAGCAAATGTAATGAACATAAAAAGAAGAGAGTATATTAGCAAGTCTAGCAAAAGTCCTGCAAAAACTAATTACAGGGGTTGCAGGGGTCATGGCTGTGACCAACACCCAAATGCCCAGGGCTCTGAAAAGTGCTACATAAATCCTCTTTAGTGACATATTTTGGACCAGTGTTTCCAATCTTGCACCTTAATCCAGATCTTATTAGGAATAACACCCTGTAACAATTAAAGGGGCAGTATAGTGCTGATATAACTGCACACAAAGTCAGTCATTTTGAGGAGCTTTATACAAAGCCAATTGCTGACACAAATAGTTAAAGAAATGTTTAGGGAAGAAATAATACTTGCAGTTTGCTTCCCTTAATTAGTTTTCCTGAGAGCTGACATTTTCCTCCCCCAACCCTCCCTCCTCTTTCTGTTCTGCAAATCAGGGGACATGAGAATAAAAAGCTGCCTGTCTGCTATTGGTTCAGCAGTGTGCTGACCTTTTGGCCCCATATATTAAGTTGGAATGCAGGAGATTACAGAAGGAAAGCTGACTTGTGCACATGTGCTAAGTAATAAGTAGGGGAAAAATGTCCAGAGGAGGTACCTTTACATGGAAAACTGGCCAGTACACATCACACACACATTTCCTGGTGCAGGAGTTTATCAGTGCTGCCTACTCAATCATTCTGCGTCACATGAAACAACTACTGGGGAGAAACACTTCTCACTAAGGTATAGTACTGCATATGTAAGAATGTAATTTGACTATGGTTCCCCTTTAAAGTCTCTTAGATTCATAAAATCCTTTGAAAAATTATATATTTTGGTTTTTGGTCTTTTGTGTAAAGCACAACAAACAGAAACAAAGTCTGAAATCTTGGCTGAATAAGTTATCCATACCTTTTACAAAAATTCTGCTAGCTTAGTTTTTCCCTTCCGTGTTTAAGTTCCCCTTAATCAGCATTCATTCACAGCAGACAGAGACCTATAAATTGCCTGTTTCCACAATGCCTAAGCCAAGCAAACAAAATACAAGCAGATCAATAGTAACTCAATCGATTTTAAAGGATCCACTGGAAAAACAGTTCTGCACATAAGCTGCAAAAATTCCTTTTTAATTTACACACCAGGGACTTCTGACACTGAATAGAAAATTATTTTCTTTATAACCCTCCTGTGAAGGTGATTGCAACAACTACAAATAGATTGCAGAAAACACCCAGAGCCCAAATCAGATTGCATGCTCTTGTGGAGAGCCCTCCATTTAATATGCTGTCTTTAATCTTCATGCCCAGTGTGATATGAAAAGAAATCATACCACTCTAATTGACTTGACTGGCTTAAGTACATGCAACAGATCAATTTAAACAGTGTCAGCACAGATGCGTCTAGAGAATATAAAGTCATCTACAGGGAAGAGATAAGATTCCTATCAGGCTGCTGAACTGAAAACAGTAATGCTATGTTTTGGACGAGATTCAGCAGCTGGTAAATTCATACTAAATAAACATAACACTTTCATTGCTGGGGATCTGAAAAACAAATAAAATAGCAAGGCAACTAGTAACCAGTAGGTCAGGTCAGTGCTCAAAATGTGCCTGAGTTGTCTGATTCGTTAGCATACTCATTACTCTGAAATAGCTGATCATTAACAGGTTCATTTTTACCGGGCACTCTAATTGTTGGTTTAAGAAAGAATGGACATCCATAGCATATAGATATACTGTATCTATACAGAATACACAAGTGATCCAGGAAAATCTTGTCAATGTTGAACAAATAGTCTGATAGATAGAAAACTAATCTGTCCAGTCATCTGTTTTTGGCCAATTAAACGTCTTGCACAGTGGGTAGGTTTACCAACCCTTGTAGGTTTTGCAGACATTTTATGAAACTGACTAAAATTTACTGACACCCAATATTTTATACAGACAATTTCATAGGCAGTTCAAATATATATATACAGAAAATCGCTCATGCTAAAATTGATTCTCAAACATATAATCCAATAAAAGAAAAAAATAGAAATAAGATTACAAATGAGGTAATAATCGAATAATATTTAAATGTCTAACATATGATAACGTTCCTATATAGCATCTTCACGGTATGCGGCAAATACCATCAAAGCACCATATATGTAAAATCCTCAAAACATAACGATTACTGTCTCCTGAAACATAGATGCACTTGATAGTGAAATGTATAGTACACACCATGCTAAGTAAATTGATTGCACTCGTATATTAAAAAAATCAAACAATAAAATAGCTTATCTGGTATCTTGCATCCAAAATATGAATTCCTACTCTTCACCACTCAAATACCTTAAAAAAAAAAAAGAAACATTAAACAAATGTACACAATAGTGTATTAATTATTATTAAAAAAAAGTTAAATAATAAAGTTGTGCTCACAATTTAGACACATAAAATGCGTTGTATAAATCAGCCATCCCAGCTCTGTAAAACATCCAACGTGTTTCGCCCACTTTATCATGGATGAGAACCTTGATCTCTGTTTTACTTTTGATGTTGTTCTTCTTAAAATATCAGTTCAAAAGATCATGGTGCTATGATTTACTATTTCATAGTTTTTACTATTTAATAGGTATTGCACTTGGATTAAAAACAGTGTCTCAATGACAGAAAACAAAGAGTCGTAAATGGATTTGTGGAGTACCGCAAGGGACCCATTCATTAGTCCAGTCTTCTTTCATCTTTTTTTATAACTAATATTTGCAGATGGTCTTGGAAATAAAATGCCAAAATAATTTAAATCAAAGGAATGTATTCCTGTCCTTTTTGAATGAAAAACTGACATGTTCTAGAAACCTCTGAAAATTTGATCCCCGTCCACAACACAGGTTTCTGTCAGTGAGTCAGGTTTAAATCATAAAATTTGTATCTTAATGTTCATTCTCTCCAAGATTTCAAGTCAGGGCAAGAGTAATAGAAAGAACTGATTGCTAGATTGTGTCCAGATGAAGTTGCCTCATAGTGGCTAGAAATGATACAATTGCAATTAGTACACAGAAAGTGTTGACGTGCTTAATGATCTGTGCATTGTGATCAGTTAAGTTTGCTCTGAATCATTTGCTAAAAATACTTTTTTCTGCCATAAAAAGGTCCCGGGGTCCCAATTATTCACAAGCTCACTGTAATGATATTGTATGTTTTCCCTTTATTGGAAGTCATTATAAAACAAGCAAATTTAATCTCAGTCTTTTTATTAGATGAAGAGTTGAAAGGGCAAGAAGGTGAGAGGTTGTCTATCACAAGAGCATAATAAAAAAAAACTCAGATACACAACAGAGATGTGTCAAACCAGAATTACAAGCTTGTTCTACACACAGGCAAGAGAGGATATTCTGTATGAAGATTAAATATCTAAGTAGCCCAATGCGTCTGTTGATTATAAAATGCGTGTTTTTTTTTTTTAAATTTCTGGTTAAGACATACGGTATTACAGCACTGACTTTATGGCACAAAACGTCTTCGGTAACAAAGCTGTTGCAACAAAATAAAGTTGGCAGTAGACAGCTTTGTAACAGTATCAAAATGGAGTGCTGGGGCCCACCATGAAATGAGAGATCGGGGGTTCTCCAGGAAATTAGGAATCAGGCATCCCCAGGAAACAAGGAACCAGGCGTCCCCAGGAAACAAGGAACCAGGCGTCCCCAGGAAACAAGGAACCAGGTGTCCCCAGGAAACAAGGAATCAGGTGTCCCCAGAAAACAAGGAATTCATCTTGTGCAAAGTGACAAGGTGTCCTGAAGTGAATAGGTGGATATGACCTAAGTTGTGGTTTTTGTTATTATTCTGACAATATTCTGCTCAAAAACTGAACTTTAACCCAATTATTACAGTTTATGCTAGTATTCTATGATAATTCATGCATATTGTCAGTGCCTAGTTGTTAATCTAGAAGAATATAGATATAGTGGCATTCTATCCCATAAATACATCAGAGTAAAGATGCATTCACTTTATCAGTGAAACTATTTCTGATGAACTTTACTGCAAAACACCAATTCTGTTAACTTGACAACACTAGACACTATACTGTATATAGGGGGATAGTTACTTGGGTCATTTTGACCTTTTCCGCACAATTCAATCTGAGGGGGTTATTCTCTAAAGTCCAGATTCGACTGTCGAATTCTCAAACAGTGGATTCCTATAGCAAATCCGCAACCGCAACAAGTTTTAAAGTTGCGGTTGTGACAATATTTCCATAGTAAAATCACAACTGCCACAATATCCTCAATGTAAAGACGTAGCTGCAACAGTAGCAGTCTATTGTGACTGTCTTTAGCTGGCAAATTCACACCTTTTATGCAACAATTTGGACTTTAGAGAATCACCCTCTGAGTTGCTGTTTTTTGCCCTTTTTATCTGCACGCATTTTTTATTTCCCCTAATTTAAGAAATGCCAAAACAATGTATCGCTATTGATAAATATCGATGTGTTAATACCGCTACAATTTACATTAATGTCAAAGGAGCCCTTTTTGATCGATATTGACGATATTTTCGATGGGGACTGAGAAAAAGTTTAGTGCGCCATTTCCCTAAGCGATAATGAGTTTTTGCCACCCGCAACCAGGCGAACATTTGTTAAGACAAAATAGAAGACAAAGATTCGCTCAATCCAAGTCACAGCTTGTGACAGAGGTAGAAAATGGCGGTGGGTGCTCAGGAATGAAGGGCCCAATGTAAAACCGCAGAGAGGAAAGGAAATTCCCGGCACTCCAAAAGTAAAAACAAACTACTTTATTCTTGAATCATTAAAATTGCAAAAATCCATATAAATAAAAACATAGATGTTACCGTGGCGCCCCCTGACGCGTTTCGCGCCGTAGCGCTTAATCATAGATTGGGCGCTTATATGAAAGCATGTATTTATAGTTATAGCACTTACATTTGTTAAGGTTAAAAAAAAGTTAGGAAAGGCTTAATAAATTTCGATATTGCTGATATTGATCAAGCAGAGAAAACTTATTCGATTTTAGTAAACCCCCCCC